>CM073467.1:17825000-18017500 GCA_037074535.1 Gleditsia sinensis
TCTCATTTCTGGGTGAGAGGTTTGCGTAGAATTCACGAACCAAAGGTATGAGGGCCATTTGCGGGTGGCTTGCAAAATTTTCCCAACCCCTTTGCTTGACCACTGTGCCAACGTACATTGGCATCCCCAAATCTCTAGAGGAGGTGAAGGTGAATCCTTTCTTAGTGCAGAAGTTTCTAGGCATAATCTCTTCGTCGTGCTCCTACCTGTTTTCCTCAGAGGTGAATTTCTTCACCTTGCTTGTCTTCCTGGCCACCGTCTTGATTCTCGACATGACTGGTTCGAGGGTTTGGAAATGGAGGCTTCTGGTACGAAGGAGGTGAGGAGGCTGTAGGGATTTGGGAACTCAGGAGAAGTGCTCGAGGGTGAAGTTGGTGGGGAAGTTGCAGAGGTTTAATGAGGGTGGACGACGTGTTTTTGGGGCTTATGGGCTTCTGCCTTTTTCCCGCCCCCATTTTGCTTCAGACAACAATTTTTTTGAAAATATTCGTCTCTTTGTTTTTTGGTAAAAAGCATAGCAGAGGGGAACCCCTTGATTTAGGGCTGACTACGTTGCTACAGCAATGTTGCAGCAAAAACTGGGTTGCCTAGGATTTTTGCTGCAGCAGAGAATCCTGCTGTAGCAATGCAGGGACTATCTTTAGTATAGGTTTGCTGCAGTAAAACAAAAACTGGTTCTACAAACTTCTATGCTTCCCATCCTGCGTAACAAACATAAATGCTATCAGACTCATGATTTAAACTATCTTAAAACTGTTAACTTAAACAATCAACAAATTTAAACATGGGTTGCCTCCCATAAGCACTTGTTTTAGAGTCTTCAGCCTGACTTCCCTCCGGTTCATTCCTCTTGTAGCTAAATAGAGGTGTTCTGTCTGTCCACATCACCTCCTAGATAGTGCTTGACCCTTTGTCCATTAACCCTGAATATCCTCCCTTCCTTTTCTTCTTCCAATTCAATAGTCCCAAATAGGAAGACCTTGCTTATGCGAAAGGGACCAAACCAACGAGATTTTAACTTCCCAGGAAACAAGGTCAGCCTGTAGTTGTATAGTAGTACTCTCTGTCCCACTTCGAAGCTCCTGGGTTGTATCTTCTTGTCATGCCATTGCTTTGCTTTCTCCTTGTATAGTTTGGCATTCTCATAGGCCTGACCACGAAATTCATCCAGCTCATTTAGCTGCAGCATCCTCTTCTCACCAGCAGCTTCCAAGTTCAAGTTTAGCTTCTTCACTGCCCAATATGCTCGATGTTCCAACTCTATTGGTAGATGACAAGCCTTCCCGAATACCAATCTGTATGGTGACATGCCCAGAGGTGTCTTATAGGCTGTTTTATAGGCCCATAGTGCATCATCCAACCTGGAGGACCAATTCTTCCTCATGAGGCCTACTATTTTTTCTAAGATTCTCTTGATCTCTCTGTTGGAGACTTCAGCCTGCCCACTCGTTTATGGGTGATAGGGGGTTGCCACCTTGTGCCTTACTCCATATTTAGCAAGTAGTGCCTTGAACTGCCGATTGCAGAAATGGGTCCTTCCATCACTGATAATGGCTCTGGGGGTTCCAAACCTTGTAAAGATATTTCTGTTCAGAAATTTGGGCACGACTCTAGCTTCATGAGTTTGGGATGCACTGTCTTCCATCCATTTTAAAACATAGTCGACGGCTACTAGGATGTATTGGTTGCCGAAACTCGAGGGAAATGGTCCCATGAAATCTATTCCCTAGACATCAAATAATTCCACCTCTAGGATGTTGTTCAGTGGCATTTCATGTCTGCGAGATATATTCCCTGTCCTCTGACATCGGTTGCATTGCCTTGCGTAGGAGTGGGAGTCCTTGAATAGAGAGGGCCAATAGAACCCTGCCTGCAGCACCTTGTTTGCAGTTCTAACTCTTCCAAAATGACCTCCATAAGGGGAAGCATGGCATTGCTGCAAGATTTGCTCCATCTCTCCACTGGGTATGCACCTCTTTATCATCTGATCAGCACATTGCTTGTAAAGATATGGTTCATCCCAGTAGTATGAGTTTACCTCATGCAGAAATTTTTTCTTCTGCTGCCACGTCAAGTCTGGTGGGAGCATTCCACTCACAAGGTAATTTACATAATCAGCGTATCATGGCACATCATCTTGGGATAGGAGATAGAGTTGCTCATATGGGAATCTTTCATTAATGTCATCTGCTCCAGAGCTGTGCCCTTCCAACCTAGAGAGATGGTCTACCACTTGATTTTCAGTTCTTTTCCTATCTTTGATCTCTAGATCGAATTCTTGAAGCAAAAGCACCCACCGAATGAGCCTGTGCTTGGAATCCTTTTTCCTAACCAAGTGTTTGATAACAGAGTGGTCTGTGTGCACTATCACCTTTGCTCCTACCAGATATGCTCTAAATTTTTCAAAGGCAAACACTACTGTAAGCAATTCCTTCTCTGTCACCGTATAGTTCAGCTGGGCACTTTGCAGCATTTTGCTAGCATAGTATATAGAATGAAGCATCTTGTTTCTGCGCTGCCCGAGGACAGCCCCAAATGCTGTTTCACTAGCATCACACATCAGCTCAAATGGGGAGGTCCAGTCTGGTGCCACGATAACTGGGGCTGTACTCAATTTTTGTTTGAGATCGCAGAATGTTGTCATGCAACTTTCATCAAAACAGAAAGTTTTATCCTTCTCTAGTAAACTGCATAAAGGTTTGGCAACCTTAGAGAAGTCCTTAATGAACCTCCTATAAAATCCTGCATGTCCCAGGAAACTTCGAATGCCCTTGACCGAGGTGGGAGGAGGCAGTTTCTCAATGATTTCCACCTTGGCCTTGTCAACCTCAAGTCTTCTTTGAGAAACCTTATGCCCCAGCACAATCCCTTCTTTTACCATAAACTAACACTTCTCCCAGTTCAGTACCAGGTTTGTTTCCTCACACCTTTGCAAGACCTTAGCAAGGTTTCCCAAGCATAGGTCAAAGGAGTCTCCAAAGACTGAGAAGTCATCCATGAAGATTTCCACAAACTGCTCAACCATTTCTGTGAATATTGCCATCATGCATCGCTGGAATGTTGCTAGAGCATTACAAAGCCTAAATGGCATCCTTCGAAAGGCAAAGGTACCATAAGGACATATGAATGTGGTCTTATGCTGATCTTTTGGTGCTATAGCAATCTGGTTATACCCTGAGTACCCATCCAGGAAACAATAGTATTCCCTTCTAGCAAGTCTATCTAACATTTGATCAATGAACGACAGAGGGAAGTGGTTGTTCCTAGTGCTTTTGTTCAACTTCCGATAATCCATGCAAATCTTCTAGCCAGTTACAACCTTGGTGGGGATAAGCTCATTGTTTTCACTTTCCACCACAGTTATACCCCCCTTCTTAGGAACATACTGGACCGGACACACCCAGGAGCTATCTGATATGGGGTAAATAATTCCAGCATCTAGCTACTTGATTATTTCCTTTTTAACCACCTCCTTCATTATTGGGTTGAACCTTCGCTGGGGTTCTATGGACCCTTTTTCATTGCTTTCCAAGAGGATCTTATGCATGCAAAATGAGGGGCTGATTCCTTTAATGTCAGCAAGTGTCCACCTAATGGCCCTTCTGAATTTCTTCAGGGTAAGGACCAATTTCTCCTCTTGTTCCACTGTCAAAAGTGCTGAGATAACCACAGGAAGAGTGGTTGTTTCTCCTAAGTACACATACTTGAGGTGTGCTGGCAGAGGCTTCATTTCCAAGGCTAGTGGCTCCTCCACTGATGCTTTCTATAGCCTTGAATCTGATGGGGTCACATATAATGGCTCCTTTATTGGCTCCTGCTTCCTAATGCCATGCCTGACATCAATCCAGGCCCATTCTTTCTCGTTTTCCCCTTCAGAATCTGAGTTTTCTGTCCATGCTACTGGTGGTGGGTCCTTGCATCATTTTTCTAACTGTTCTGATGCTAATGTGTCTATTATAGACATCACTGCACATTCTTCTTCTTCACTGGCAAACTTCATGGTCTGGAGCACATTGAATGTAACCTGCTCATCCTAGACTCTCATGGTTAATTCACCCTTCTGTACATCAATTAGTGTCCGGCCAGTTGCTAGGAACAGCCTGCCCAATATGATTGGCACCTCTGCATCAGCTACATAGTCCAGAATTATGAAGTCTACTGGGAAGATGAACTTGCCCACCTTAACCAGGTCATCCTCTATTTTTCCCTCTAGATGGGCAATGGATCTGTCTGCCAATTGCAGTGTGACTGTGGTAGGCCTTGCTTCTCCAATTCTTAGCTTTTTAAATATGGCCATTGGCATGAGGTTGATGCTTGCTCCCATGTCGCAAAGTGCCTTGCCAAAATACTGGTTCCCAATAGAACAAGGTATGGTGAAACTGCCTGGATCCTTAAGTTTGGGTGGCAACTTATTTTGCAGCACAACACTGCATTCCCTTGTGAGAGCAACAGTCTCGAACTCGCCAAATCGTCTTTTCTTTGTCAGGATGTCCTTCATGAACTTCACATAGTTAGGCATCTGCTCTAGTGCTTCTACCAGAGGTATGTTAATGTGCAATTGTTTCAGGACATCTAGGAATCTTCTAAATTGTTGGTCATTCTGCTACTTCTGAAATCTCTGAGGGAAAGGGGGAGGTAACTTAGTTTGCTGCATGCTTTGCTGCAGTAAAGTTGCCGAATTTTGCTGTGGCATAACTGCAGCATTTTCTTTAGAGATGGTTTCTTCCTTGCTTACCTCCTCCTCTTGCTTTTGCTTGTCTTTCTTTTTTTCCGGGGGTACAGTGAAGTCTTTCTGGTCCTGCCCTCTTGTTTTTTGTGGCTCCACCATCTTTCCACTTCTCAAAGCTATAGTCGTGCAGTGCTCTTTCCCTTCTCTCCTAGGGACTTCAGTATTACTTGGAAGTGTTCCTGGAGGTTTACTTTTTAGTTCATTGGTAAGCTGTCCCACTTGAGTTTCCAGATTCCGTAATGAGGCCGCTTGACTCTGGATTAGAGCATCATTCCTTACCATATACTCATTCATCAGGGATTCCAGTGAAGTGGGGGTTTCCTGAGGCTGTTGTCTTTGCTGCATGAAGCCTGGGGGTGCCTGTGATCTTTATGGGGCAGAGTTGCTCCCTTGTCCCGTACCATAGTTACTCCAGGAGAAATTGGGATGTTGCCTCCATCCTGGGTTATATGTATTGGAGTAGGGATTGTTATTGCGATTCATATTTCCCACGAAGCATACTGATTTTGGGTTTGAGGGGCACATTTCAAAAAGATGTGGCCCATTACACAGTACACAAGATGGTCCAGTCTCCTGGACTGCATTGGCTGCTTGACGGTGGGTCATTTGCTGGCTCTTTAAGACATTAACCAGTGAAGCTAGCTGGGCTGTGAGAGAAGTCACTTCACTCACTTCATGCATGCCTGCTGCTTTCTTTCCAGTTGAAACTCTGTCCATTGGCCATTGATAGTTGTTACTGGCCATCCTTTCAAGCAGCTCGTGCGCTTCATTATACGTTTTGGACAAGAGTGCCCCATTAGCTGCTGCATCCACTATAGTGCGTGTTTGAGCATTAAGGCCATTGTAAAAGGTCTCCATCTGAATACAGTAAGGAATTCCATGATGGGGGCATCTCCGTAATAACTCTTTATACCTCTCCCAGGTCTCGTACAAAGATTCACCTTCCAATTGCTGGAAAGAGATGATGTCATTTCTTAATCTGGCATTCTTGGTGGGCGGGAAGTATTTCAGTAAAAATTTCTCTGCCAAATCACTCCAGTTAGCGATAGAGTCAGGTGGCAGAGATTTCAGCCACACTCTTGCTCGGTCTCTTAATGAGTAAGGGAACAACTTTAGCATGAGCACTTCTTCTGTTACCCCATTCATTTTGAAAGCATCTGTGACTTCCATAAACACTCTTAAGTGAAGGTGAGGGTCCTCTATAGGCATTCCACTGAATTGCCCTGCAGTTTGCAGCATCTAGAACATTACTGGTTTGAGCTCAAAATGTAGAGCCTCGATCTCTGGTCTCACAATGGTCGGGTTCAACCCATTCAGGTTTGGTTTATCATAAGCATTTAAGACCCTATCTCTATCGTCCATGTTGTCTGCTCCATTCTGATTAGCCATCTCTGCCTGCTGCTGGTGTGTTAACTGTCCTCTTCTTCTTCTCAAAAGCGTTCTTTCTATCTTTGGATTTAGAGGCTGAAGTTCCCTGTCAGCCCTGCTCATGCACTATGTTACCTACTCAACAAGACACCAGAGTAAAAAGAAATATAACAAAACAATACTTCACACAGTTGAGTATCTAAAAACAATTTTTAAGTTGACACTCCCCGGAAACGACGCCAAAAACTTGGTGGTTTGATTCATGCAAAGATGAATACAGTGTCTGAACGCAAGTGCACATGTCGTGACCAAGTAATAAAGTGATGAGTGAGTATCGTCCCACAAGGAGTGAAATAAAAACTGTTAAGGAGACTTTGTTGTGTGAAATGTTGTAGCAAAGATAGGATGGTTTATAAAATAAAATAAAGGTGGTTCAAATTAAATACAGCTATAACTAGGACGAGGGGTACTAGGGTGTAAAGAAAATGGAATAGGGAGGTCTAGGGTTGCTTAGGGTTGCCATGAACTATTGCACTCATATTGCTCCAAGAATTGCTACAGCAATTGTCCTAGGTGCCCAGTTCAGTCTTGAATGGAGTCTTCCCAGACTTCCATTCCTTGCAACTCTGAGGGTCAGACCTGCATTCCTGCAGCAGTCTTCACCCCTGAGTTGTGCATGAAGCTCCATTGCTGGGACGATAGGGAACCATATATTCCTATATTGGCTGCCTCCATCTATTCAAGCTGTCTTTCCAGCCTCCATTCCCCTCCTGGGTGAATATTGGCCTCAGTCTACCTCCACTAACTTCCATTATCAGAGGAGTTTAAAATATAAGCACAGATGAATGTAAATATAGTGCTGTAGCGAAATGTGTTTTACTAAAAAGTGTGCTTAAGTTCATTACAACCCTTGTGCAACCCTAGCCGAAAACTAACCAAGCCTCATGGTTACACTGGTTACAAACAACCCAGAATCACTGGTATACATCTCTAGTGATAACCGAAAAAAATGCAAGTGCAGTCTTGATAGAAAACCGAAGAAAAAGGAAAACAAATAAAAAAACAATAGAATCCCCAGGATTGCACTCTATCCCTTGCACTGATGCTTCTTGGCAGTGTGCAGCTACTCCCTTCTTTCTCCCCGCTGTCGTCGTGTATCCTCATCTTTTCCTCTCTGCCTCCCTTTATTGTTCAGCCTTGTGGTCCCAGTCAGCTACCTTACTTTTCCGTCATTCCCCTTGCTCAGCAGCAAAACCATCTCTGTGTGCAGCTTTGTCCTCCCCACCTTCAGTAGTGGGACAGTTCTGCGCCAGCAGCCTGCAGTGTTAGTTTTTGTTGCTTTCTCTCCTGCTGGGTGGAGGCTGCACTTGCTACGCAGCCCTGCTCTGCTGTCACCTGCACTATATCAAGCAGAATCAGTGTATTGCAAAAAAAGGGAGCAACTCACCCAATATCACTCAGGTTTCTGCTATATGCTTACTAAAATGCTGCAACAACGGGGTAGCTGATGTTATATCTAAAAGGGTCATCCCATTCAATTTAATTAGGGAATAAGAGTGCTTAAAACACCAGAGCAACTCAGTAAACGTACTCAGAAAGCACATAGGAACTTCAATAAATTACAATTATCACTAGTGCTCAACATTCATGATCCTTATAGACTTTTGACCTGTATTGAGTTGCTTGTATTCTTTTTCTAATCAATTTCACTTTATCAATGACATCTTATAATAAGTCTGACTCTACTGAGTCATTTAACAGAAAGTTTGTAACAACTCTTACATAAGGCTTTAAGTCATTCAATAACACTTTATTATAGGCAAATTCTGCTAATGGATCTCCCACCAAACTCGAAGACATATGCTTGAAGCATGCTTTCCAAACTAGCATCATCAATTTAGATTAGTCATATTCTATCTATTGCATGTTATTCCAAATTAGATTCTTAAAGCTTTACTTTACTCAACTCACCTACCTATTAGGAGACATATGATGTTTTATATAAAACATCAAATGGTGCAATTTGTATACTGGCTTGATAACTACTGATATGAGCAAGTTCAACTAAGGACAAATAATTTCTCCCAACTTTCACTAAATTTATATAAAGATACCTGAAGCATAACTTCTAATGCATAAATACATCATTTAAATTTACTATCAGCTATACTATAATCTAACAAAGATCTAAGGTTTCTTGAATAGCCTCCTAAAATAATATATTCAATTCTTACTTGCTGACTCACCAAACAACAAAAATATATCACTTGTATCTTCTTTTTACCATTATATTAGTACAATTATTTCAAATCTTAGTATATCCCATCAATATTCAAAATCTATGACTTTCTCTAAAATCTCATTTCTCAACATTATTCACATCTTAGATACATCTTAGATATTATACTCAATTTAGCATGGTATAAACTTTTAATACAAATATCTTAATCACTTACATTATTTTCTGACATAGTTCTCAAAATATTCTCCATATTTCCAAATTTAGAGTTAAAAGATTAATTTAAATCTTACTTCTCATATTTTATTCCTCAAGAACTTCAACACCATTAATTTTCTTGATTACATTCGTCAAAACACCATAAGGCCATCATCCGTCTATTCCTTTCAAACTTTTCATTACTTTAACCTATTAACCACTTAAACTTCAAATTAACTGATTTTCAAAGAAAATAAATTAACTCTCATTGTAATAAGGAAAAGAACCTTACATTTAATGCCAATCATTAATCAAGGATGATGCAGTAGGAAAAAAGAAATACTTAATAGAGCATGGTGCCAAAATTGAAAGTCAGAAGTTTGGACAAAATATTAAGTGTAACAACTCCATTTTTTTACATATATACAAATATATGTATTTTTAAAATCTCATGAAGTCATTACCTCTTTACTTTTAACTATTTAACTCATAATAACATTCAATTAATTTAACCAAGCATAATTAAGGTTTATAGTATACCATTAATACTGATACAATTATGGGTTCGAATATACATCATTAATTAACAACATATGTACATAAATCAAACACACATATGTCTACATCTTATTCATCCATATTGACCAATTCCATGGATACGGGTGAGGGTGGTTGCCCCTTCACCGGGATCTTAGCCAACATGACCCAACGTACGCTAAAAGCCGATCATAGAGAATATCTACATATCTAGTCCTCTGAATATGATATGAAAATATAGCAAGAAATAAATCCCAGTAGATTCAACAAAATAACTCATAATTATCATCAATATAGATCATCATGTCATGTTCATATGTATAAGCTACAACAAATATCTTAGGTCACATGAATGCATTTTATCTATGCACATGAAAATTATACAGTAATAACATGTATGGCATGAAAAACTATTTTCAGAATATCACATGATGGCTATCAACTTATTTTCATATTAAGCTACCCTTGTTAGGGTGAGTACTTTCTATTATCCGGTATAGGCATTTCTCGCTCTGTCTGACATGGAACACATTCTCTTTCTTTTCTCATTAACATAATCATAGTCATGAGTAGGGCATCCCCTACTGGTTCACCACACGGACCGTTATGTGACCGTGCTCGTCTCTTTTATTTTATTTTATTTTTACATTAATAGTCAAAATTATGATTTCAATAACAAGTATGTTCATTATATTCACATGCCATAATCATTACCAAAAATAAATGGTAAAATACAATCTTGCCATGAGCATAATCATTTTTGAATATCACTTTATAAAATATTTTCTTGTCAAAATTATACACTTAAGATGGTAAGGAGTTCATGCAATGGCAATGGCTATGGCATACACTAGTCA
The DNA here is from genome assembly GCA_037074535.1 of Gleditsia sinensis. NCBI lineage: Eukaryota > Viridiplantae > Streptophyta > Magnoliopsida > Fabales > Fabaceae > Gleditsia > Gleditsia sinensis. The sequence goes on from CM073467.1 coordinate 17,834,929, forward strand.
TTTATTATTTTCATTTAAAAGATTCTTCTTCTTTTTTAAATATTATTTCCTCTCTCACTAAACAGAGCATAACACCCTCATTTTAAATCCGATTGAGGTGATCTTGGTGTTAATTGAAAGATAAGACAATCCTATAAAACCTTTATATTCAACATTTTATTGAAATCTTAAGTAATCATAGTGTTACTACTCCCTTAAATTCAATGTTATTTGTTCTCGGGTAGGTTCAAACATCTATTTACTAATCTGACCATATCTCCCTTATATAAACCTCACTTGAGGTAATTCCAAAGCCTGTAAAAAGCTAAGACACTTATATACAACTTTCATGTTTCTTATTTCTTCATATTCCTTATGAAGTATTCACAGAATATCGAAAGCTAAAATGCTTACATTTACCACCCTAAATTTTAGATTGATTCTAACCTCTACACATTAATAAGCTATATCTCCCTCATATGGACTCCAAATTAAGTTATTTCAGAGCTTATAGATCTGTGAAACATATATCTATATTTATTATGTAAACAATTTTCTTTAATTCTGTACAAATTTTGCCCAAAAATTCAAACACATAAACACACTTAACAGATTTTTTTCCTGATTAGTTAGTTTATGACCACTGCTTACTAATCTGATCATATCTTCCTTATATGGATTCTAACTTGAATGATTCAAGTGGTTAAAAGTTTTTTAGACATATATATATATATATATATATATATATATATATATATATATATATATATATATATATATATATATATATATATATATATATATCATGTTAACTATTTATTTTTATATCTCTATAGATTTTTTCCAAAATTTCAAACACAGAAGCTTACCTAACAGATTCTTTCCTAGTTAACTAGTTTCTAACCTCTTCTTACCAATCTAACCATATCTTCTTAATATAGATTCCAAATTGAATTATTCTAGTGGCTAAAAATTTTTGAGACATATATACATATTTTTCATGTTAACCATTTATTTTAGTTCCCTATATATTTTTCCCAAAAATTCAAACACAGAAATTTATCTAACAGATTCTTCGCTGGTTAACCATTTTCTGACCTCTGCTCACTAATTGGACAATATCTCCCTCATCTTGCCTCCAAATTAAGTGGATGCTATGGCTAAAACTCTATGAGACATATATCTATGTTAATCATTTCTTTTAATTTCTAACTGATTCTTCCCAGAATTTCAAAAATAGAAGCTTCCCTAATTACTCCGAAATCCAGTTTCCTAACAAAACCTTTCCTAAGATTTTAGTTCATCATTTTATTATGTCTTCTTTCATTTTCTTCCTAATTTACATCTAATCATTTTCCATCAATTTTTCACCACATTCAAATATACAAAATAGCACCATAAAAATTGTAAAAGTTTACCACCCATAGCCATACCTATGCAAAACCTTTCACACCAACTGAAATATTCAAAACATCCATCATATGTAAGATAATATGTAACATGATATAGTAACATCCATGACCAATCATGAAAGTAACAAATATTGTAAATTTTATCAAAGTTCTAAGATCAAAATCTCATATAAATGTTACAAATTTCAAAAATTTTCTTCAGAAAGAAATATTGTTAAACCTACCTAAAGATTTCCCTAGCTCACTTAGTGAATTCTTTTTCTTGTTTCCTCTTGAAGGAAGTAGCAAGATTCTTCCCTTCTGTTAGCTTTTCTAGCATCTTAAATAAGAAAAGGAGGGTGAGTTTTGAACCCTAAGGATGAAGAGAATAGATGGATTCAAGTAGAGAATAAGCTAACTTACCTTGAGTACTTAGTCCTTTAGACTTCTCCTTCCTCTTCCTTCCTCTCTTCTCATCTCTTTCTCTCCTTTTCTCACTCTACCTTCTTATGTTTTTCCTCTCCCTCACTTGGATGAAATTATAATGTTATAAGGGTGGGTTTTGCTTAAATAAACCATCAAATGGTTCACCTTTCATAATCATGGGTCTGCCTTATCACAATTAGGATGAATTTGGTTGCTTTTTGAGGAAAGACAACTCATGTTCTTGTCTTCCTCTCCCTTAGTCAAGATATGCATAGCAAATGGAGATTTGTATTTTGAAAATTATGATAATATGTTCTTAAGACAAGGGACAAGGTCCCTTTGATTTAAGGATTTATTTCCTTTTTCTTTTGTCTTAATCAAGTATGATAGGTTTTCCTTTCTAAGTGACAAATTTCCAGTCCTTGAGTCTCCCTTGCTTGGCTAAAATTATTTGTGTAGGATAAGGATGTTTTGTCATAATGCCATGTATTATTACCTACTTGTTGAAATTATGAATGTAGGATATAGATGTTTTGTCCTAATTCCATGTATTATTACCTACTTGTTGAAATTATGAGTGTAGAATATAGATGTTTTGTCCTAACGCCATGTGACCTAATCTTGATGATTATTACACTACTATTTCCTCACATGATTCTTATTTTTTCCTCTTGTATTTGGGCTTATTCTTACCCATTTTCTTTGCTTTGGCTAAAATTCTACCTTTCATGAAGGGCTTGGTCACATTTTCATGATTTGTGGACTATCGATCCAATTTCTATAACTGAGTACAAGTCTATGTTTTATTTCTTGCTTAGGCTATTTTATTGGCTTGCTAGAAACTCATGTGATGTTAAAAAACTCTATATGAAGTGTCCATAGGTGAAAGCCCAATGTATGAGTGGAGATGTTAAACTTAGGAACTCTAGTTTTTGAATTAGGAAAAATTACCCTAATCTAATCTTCTTTAAATTTTAAGACCTTGATTTACTTCACAAAAATTTATATTTCTTAACCAAGAATTTCGCCTCTCTTTAGTATGTTATTTCAAATTTTTTCCTATTAGATTTTTCTCTCTTTACTTATTCCCTTAATGTTAGAAACATTTTCTATGCATACACATAAGGTGAAGAATTTCAAAGGATTCTATTTCCTTAGATATCTAAAAATTGTCGAATAAATTTTATTTCTTGAACTAAATATTTATGTACTTTTATTAATAAAAGAAATGAAATTAGAGATGTTATAGAAAGAAAATTAAAATCAGTGGTCGTAATTCTTGAAAATTTGTAAACAAAACCTAGCTGCTATTTCGGCAAAAATTGATTGCCGTAAATTTGGAATATATGTGCAAAAATCTAATTCAAAGCTACTACTATTTGGTGGAAGAATAGCACATGCAAAAGAAGCATTTCTGAACTTATAAAAGTTTGTGAAGAACAAAGAGCATGTAGTTAACTGGTAGGATGTAGTTGGTTGTTTCAAAATAAATGTAATCAATCAACTGTAAAATAACCAATCCAAATTAAAAATTCTCAAAATAACTAGTCGACTTAATAATATCGATAGTCAACTAGTAAGAACATTGGAGAAACTAGATAAATAATTTGATTGTCTCTTTTCAAAAATGAAAATATCAATGCTTCATCAATGACTACAAGGAAGAAATTTTTTTTTGGTGATACCTTAATCTTATTCTCTTTATATGCTTAATATGGGTCATAGTCACAACTACTGTACATATGCATGCGTGCCGTCATTTTTGAAATTCACCTTCAATTTAGCTGATATGCATTAGTCACTCACATAGCTGTTCTAATAATGCCTGGACTATTCGCATAGCTATTATAAGTATGTCATTATTTGAGTTCTATAAATGCATACATTAGTATCTTTATCTTCATACTAAAAGTTAGGGTGAGTGCAATTATGGAGAAAACCGCATTCTGTTAATTTCAAAATATTTGTATCTTTTGTGGTTTTAGTCCTGGAAAAGATGGAGGTATGTGAAAGTAGCACAAAATTTGGATATGGTGATGGCTAGGAGAAAAATTCATTTAGTTTATGGAGGTAACCGTGGGTTAATAGGGTGTGTGTCTATAGCTGTACATGTAGGAGGATGTTAAGTTTTATGGATTATTCCTACAGCTCTAGCTACATCAAACATCATAGGGAAGAAAATTAGGGAAGAATTTAGGGTAACTTTCATACATGAGCACATGGTTAGAATGATGAGCAATGCTGATGCCTTCATCGCCTTACTAGGGGTTTTTAATACTTTAGAACAAGTTTTTCAAGTAGTCTCCTAGGCACAATTGAATATCCATCACAAACCAATAAGTTTGTTAAATGTTAACATTTCTTTGATGGACTGTTGTCTTTTCTTGATCAAACTATAGAACAAAGGTTTATCTCACACTCAGCACCATGAATTTTCATATAAGCTTTAAATGCTAAGGAGTTGATTGATGCTTTATAAGTATTTGTTCATGTACCTGATCCAACTATGGCTCAAATAGATTAGAAGACAAACAACTGTGGAAAGCGCAAGTTAGACTTGGATCTTTATATATAGCTGTAGTAAGACGTGGACATTGCTATACCACTTCTACTTTCTTAAGATCTACTTGAATACTATTTGGCCAATCACATGCCCTAAGAAAGTAACACTACTAAGCCAGAATTTGTATTTTGAGAACTTAGCATATAGCTGATACTCCCTTAGAGTTTGTAAAACTATCCTCAAATATTACTTATGATCTTCTGAACTTTCGGAACATATAAGTATATAGTCAATAAATACAAAAATAAATTGATCCAGGAATGGCTCAATTATTATTCATCAAGTCCATAAATGCAGCTAAGGCATTTGTCAAACCAAATGAGATCACTAAAAACATATAGTGCTTATGCCGAATCCTAAAAGCAAATTTTGGATTATTCTCTTCCCTTGTCCTCAATTAATGATACTCAGATCTTAATCAATTTTTAAAAAAACGTTGAGCACCTTGTAATTGGTCGAACAAATAATATATATGAGGTAATGGGTATTTATTACGCATTGCCACCTTATTTAACTGTCTTTAATCTATGCACAATCATAAAGATCCATCTTTTTTTTCCACAAATAGAACAGGAACTCCCCAAAGAGAAGTACTATGGCATATAAATCTCTTGTCTAACAAATCTTACAACTAATTCTTCAATTCTTTGAGTTTAGTGGGTGCCATTCTATATGAGATATAAACACTAGTTGGGTTCCAAGAAGTAAATCAATACCAAACTCAATTTCTTGTTCTAGGGGTAACCCTAGCAATTCTTCAGGAAATACATTAGAAAATTCTCTAACCAGTAGAACTTAATTTACATTGGTATACTTTATATCAACATCTCTTACCATTGCCAAATATCTTTGGTACCTTTTTGTAATCATTTATGGGATATTAAAGCAGAGATTAGATTACTAGGTAACTCACTACGGTCTCCTTGTATAAAGAAAGAAGATTCTCCAAGAATATTGAATTTAATCACCTTAAGGTAATAGTCCAAAATGACATGGAATGATGCCAACCAATTCATTCCAATATCACATCAAAGTATACCATATTTAGATAATCAAGTAAAATAGATATAACATTCAGAAATAGTCAGGCATTTGTCTTATTTCTTTAAATTCTTTGGCACGCCTATCCTTTTCACTTTTAGACAGAAATTGACTCATAGTTACTTTTTAAGATGCCATTATATTTAATCAACTTTATACTAGGAAATTTAGCAACTTAAAATAGAAAGAAAATTGAAACCCTATAGAATCCCTAAGCAACATCTGAAGTATAAATATGTCCGGTTCATACCCATACTAAAGGTCCTACTAAAGAATCCTTTGCTCTGACAACCACAGAAAAACCTAATGCTCTGATATTAACTTGTCATGCCCCTAATTTTAGAGAACATAAAACACATACTTTACGAACATATAATTTCTATAACATGTATAATACACTCCTTTACATATAAGTATTCCAATGTATAGACAATATACATACCAATGTCTATAAACATCAAAGTACAGTAGAAGTGTAACAACTCCATTTTTTTATACATAAATACATATATTAAAATCCCATGAAGTCATTACCTTTATTTAACTCATAATTAACAAAGCATAATGAAGGTTTACACATCATTAATTAACAACATCTGTACACAAATCACACACATATATGTATACATCTTATTCATCCTTGTTGACCAGTTCTGAGAATACGAGTGCACGTGGTTGCACCGTTATCGGAATCTTAACCAATTCGATGACGAACACCTTATAAATTTCTGAGATCTGTCCAATATAGAGTAACTCGATCCAACGTACACTAAGAGCCAAAGTCAAAGAAAATCTACAAAACTAGTTTTCTGAACATGATATGAAAATATGGTGATAATTAAATCCCAGTAGGTTCAACAATAAATCACAATCATCATCAATATAGATCAACATGTCATGTTCTTCTGTATAAACTATAGAAATTACCTTAGGTCACATGAATGCGCTTTATCTATGCACATGAAAATCATATAGTAATGACATAGATGACATGAATAACTATTTTTAGAATATCATATGATGACTATCAATTTATTCTCATATCAAGCTACCCCGGTCAGGGTGAGTATTTTTTACTCTCCAGTACGGGATTTTCTCGCTCCGTCTGACATGGCACACTTTCTCTTTCTTTTCTCATTATCATAATCATAACCGTTGGTAGGGTGTCCCTTACTAGTGCACCACACAGATTGCCATGTGATCGTTCTTATTTCTTTTCTTTTCACATTAATAGCCAAAAATATGATTTTAATAACAAGTATGTTCATTATACTCACATGCCATAATGTTTCATCAAAATATTTCCATGTCAAAATTACACACTAAAGATGGTAAGGAGTTCATGCAATGGCAATGGCTATGGCGTATACTAGTCATTTATAATATTCTTCTTCTTTTTTAAATATTATTTTTATCTCTTCATTTTCTTTATGCATGGCCTTTAGTCACTTTTCTCCTACTTATATCATTTCCAACACATGTTCTCACAAATTTAATACAGCATTCTTCATCAATTTGGTTTTTACTAATATCAAATAATTAATTAGGTTCATTTAGAGTAGACAAAATGTTGAAAATAAGTTTTATCAACTTCCAAACCGACCTAAACGTATCTTATAACACGGCTTGGCAATTTACTATAAAATAGCCATGCTTTAGGCTTCAAAATGCCATTTCCAGCACAGAACACGGCCTGGCCGTGCCTTGAAACACAATCATACTTTATGTTAAGTTATTCCCTTATGCAGGTTTTCATCTTGTCTGACCTTCTCTCACTAATTGGAGCATAACTCCCTCAATTTAACTCCGATTTATGTGATATTATGTAACATGATATAGCAACATCCATAACCAATCATCAAAGTTCTAAGATCAAAATCCCATATATATGTTACAAATTTCAAAAAATCTCAAAAATAAATATTGTTAAACCTACCTTGAATACTTAGTCTTCTAGACTTCTCCTTCCTCTTTCTTCCTTTCTTCCTCTCCTTTCCTCACTCTACCTTGCTTATATTTTTCCTCTCCCTCACTTGGATGAAATTATATTGTTATGAGGGTGGGTTTTGCTTAAATAGACTATCAAATAATTCACCTTTCATGATCATGGGTCTACCTTATCACAATTAGGATGCACTTGGTTGATTTTTGGAAAACAAACAACTCATGTTCTTGTCTTCCTCTTCCTTAGTCAAGATATGCATAGGAAAAGGAGATTTGTATTTTAAAAATTATGATAATATGTTCTTAAGATAAAGAACAAGGTCCCCTTGATTTAGGGATTCATTTCCTTTTTCTTTTGTCTTAATCAAGTATGATAGGTTTTCCTTTTTAGGTGGCAAATTTCCAACCCTTGAATCTTCCTTGCTTAGCTGAAATTATTTGTGTATGATAAGGATGTTTTATCATAATGCCATGTATTATTACCCACTTTCTAAAATTATGAGTATAGGATAAAGATGTTTTGTCCTAATGCCATGTATTATCATACTACTTGCTAAAATTATGAATGTAGGATATCACACCACTTGCTGAATTTTTGTCTTAATGCCATGTAACCTAATCTTTATTATTATTACACTATTATTTCATCACATGATTTATTTTATTTTATTTTATTTTTCCTCTTGGATTTGAACTCATTCCTATCCATTTCCTTTGCTTTGGATAAAATTCTACCTTTCTTGGAGGGCTTAATCACATTTTCATAATTTTGGGGCAACCGGTCCAACCTCTATATCCTAGTTCAAGTTTATGTTTTATTTCTTGCTTAAGTTATCCAATGGGCTTGCTAGAAACTTATGTGAAGTGGAAAAACTCTATATGAAGTGTCCATAGGTGAAATCCCAATTTATGGGTGGAGATGTTAAATTTAGAAATTTCTAACTCTTGAATTTAGGAAAAATTACCCTAATCCAATTTTCTTAAAATTTTAATACATTTACTTACTTCACAAAAATGTATCTTTCTTATCAAAGAATTTCGCCTATCTTTAGTATGTTATTTCTAATTTTTCCTACTAGGTTTTCTTTCTTTACTTGTTCCCTTAATGTTAGAAACATTTTCCATGCATACACATAAGGTGAAGAATTTCTAAGGATTATATTTCCTTAATTAAATATTTATGTATCTTTAAAGAAACAAAATTATGGAATATTTTATGTACCTTTATTAATAAAAGAAACAAAATTAAGGATGTTACAAGAAGTAGGGATCCTGCTTGTGGCATTCAGAGCATACTCTAGAGTACAAGTACATTATAAATCAAAATCTATGAGCTTTGTAAACAAAATAGGCTCACTAGAGAATAGGTCACCTAGCTGATCACTTATCTAAAGGGAAAAGATCAAACTCTATACTTTTATATGAAAAATGTAAAAATATCGTGTAGTGAGTTTGACAACACAGTGAGCAGATAATACCTCCTATGACCTCTTAGGTCAACATAAGGATTTACTCATATTTTAAAATTTATCATGTAAAAAATTAGAGTTTGAAAGTAAATCCATATGGGACCCGCATTTCAAATATTCTCATTTCAAACCACATTCAGATATTTGAAACCATATGCTATATGGTATGATCGTTAATCAAATATTGATATGCATCAAAACATTTCTCATGAAAACATTAGGAGGATCCCATATCAAAACCACTATATCAAAGTTCAAGCCCTTCCGTACTTTAGTGGTGTAGGATTTGCCTATACTTAGCATCTCAGCTAAGGTTTTCCCTACCACCATTTAAGAGGACACTCGGAGGGACTCTAATATGGAAAATTTTCCAAGCACACTGCAAGAGAAGACAAATTACAAATTATATAATCGGCATCTTACCCAGATAGGAGGCATCCCACTCTTTTTCACATATCATATCCCATGTATTGGCCGTCACACAAGGCTAGCACAACCCCTGCTAGTTGAGGTATCAAGGTGCACCAAAGCTAACATCACCTGTTGTTAGCAAACAGTGTTTCCAATAGGATTCCTCCACAAAAATCATATTTGTACATATGTCATATCATTTAAAACAAAGGTTACAATATAAATTCAGAATTTTCAGTTTTAGTACAATGCCATATCAATGCCACATGCACAATATATTTCCTTTACTATATAATGAGAAATACATTCAAAATTACATATTCAATGAGTTCCAAAATCTATTTTTAAAACCATACTCTTCTTGAACGATAAACTATATTGTAAACAATTTAGATAATTTAATCCATTTCAGAGACATATAAAAGTATAAATAACTTGTAGACATAATCAATTATAGATTTAAAGTTCAAGAAGAGTGTAGGGCAAGTCAGAGAAAGAATTATCTACTCACAGGGTAAGACTTCAAGTTGGACAGCCCTAAAATGTACTTTTTCAATCCAAATTTGATCAAATAGACCTCAAAAATGAGTCCATAGGATTTACTGTTCACGATGCACAATTTAGCCTTCGGGAGCTTGGTCAACACAGATCTACTGATGGGTAATATTTACGGTCAAATTTACTATTCACCATGTAGAAATTACTATTCATACCAACTGAAAAATTTCATATTCTAAGGTTTATTTATCTTCTGAATCCATATACGGTGTCAGATTTTCTATTTGAGGTCTTTAAATAGGAGTTCCAGAGTTTATATTTTTCTAAGATTTTTTTATTCCGATCTACAACGATTCAGCAGCTGATTTGAAATATTGTTCGGTTAAAATCATAGTACTCTTCATTCTGAATCCAGTGATACCCTTAGTTTTAAGATCAGAGTCTGTAGATACTTTTGATCTAGAGAGAAAACATGGAGAAGAGAAAAAAAATACTATTCATACTATTCATTAGTTACAGGATTTCGCAGATTTCTCTTCACGCTTCATCTCCCCCTATTTTTCTTTCTTTTTTAAATTATTATTTAATTATTGAATTGTTAAAATTTATTATTTTTTATATACATAATAATAATATTTTTTATCCTAAAGTATCCCAAAAATTTCTAAAAATTTATATTCTTGCAAAACTTTAGTTGAACTCTTAAATCATGACTTTTCTTAATAAAAATGTTAATAACACAAATCACAAAATAAAATATCTTTATGCACAATAAAAAAGAAGAATATTTGTAAAAATAAAATAAAAATTTATTTGAGGCAAATATAATTATTTTAAGTAAAACAAAAATCATTTTAATTAAAAGTATATTTGCTTTCAGCAAAATATAATCATTTAAAATAAAAATATATTTGTTTATAGCAAAAAATTATTATTTAAAAATTATGGAATATTACAAAACTCGCCCTCCTTCTCTTATTTAAGCTACTGGAAAAGCTAAGGGAATAGAAGAATTTTACTACTTCCTTCAAGAGACAACAAGAAAAAGAATTCACTAAGTGAGTTTGGGAGATCTTTAGGTAGGTTTAAAAATATCTCTTTTTGAAGAAAAAATTTGAAATTTATAACATTTATATGGGATTTTGATCTTAGAATTTTGATAAAATTTACAATATTTGCTACTTTAATGATTGGCCATGGATGTTGCTATATCATGTTACATGTTGATCTTACATGTGATGGATGTTTTGAATACTTCAGTTGGTATGGAAAGTTTTGCATAGATATGGTTATGGGTGGCAAAAATTTAGGGCTTTTATGCTGCTATTATGTATTTTTGAATGTGGTGAAAAATTGATGAAATATGATTAAATTGATAAAATGAGTATGGCCTTAAAAATTTAGAAGAGGAATATGAGAAATTTCTGTTGGAAAACACCCTTAGTGATGCATGATTTGATTCTATTTTTAATTATGTTTTTCTTTTGAAGTGGATGATGGAATATGTTAAATTAAGTAAAAAATATAATTAAATGTTGATATGAGTAATTCTTTGGTTAGGTGGAAATTTGAAAGAAAAATGGAGGAATAAAAGATGAACTAGAACTTTAGGAAAAGCTAGGCTAAGAAAACTTGATTTTAGAGTAACCAAGGAAGCTTCTAGTTTTAGAATTCTGGGAAGCATAAGTTGGGAATTAAAAGAAATGGTTAATACGAAAAATGAAGATATATGTCTAACGGATTTTTTTGCACTGAACTCACTGAATTTGGATTCCATATGAGGGAGATATAGTCATATTAGTAAGCAGTGGTCAGAAACTAACTAACTAGGGAAGAATTTGTTAAGTATGCTTATGTATTTGAATTTCTGGGCAAATATGTAGGGAATTAAAGGAAATTTTTAACATAATAAATATAGATATATATCTCACGGATCTATAGGCTCTGAAATCACTTAATATGGGGTCCATATTAGGGAGATATGGGTATTTTAAATTAATGATGTGTATGTGAACCCAGAATTGTATCAGTGTTAATGGTATACCATAAACCTTAATTATGCTTGGTAAATTTAATTGAATGTTATTATGAGTTAAATTGTTAAAAGTAAAGAGGTAATGACTTCATGAAATTTTAAAAATATATATATGTATATATGTAAAAAAAATGGAGTTGTTACACATAACACGATCGTGCTTCAAACTTATGCAATAGTGCCCAACATTCCCTAAGAAGTATAAAACACAGCCTGGCCGTGTTCTGCCTAAGTATGCATGTCTTGAAGCCGCACAAAGAATTGCTTGGTTGTGTACTAGGACACAGTTGTACTTCATGTCTGCAACACTTTGTTTTGCTCTTGTAACTTGTAAAAAAGCCCAAGTTTTAACCACTTCTTTTGAACCTTAAGCCGCCAAAACTCTTACACTTTTTCTATCATTATATATATATATATATATATATATATATATATATATATATATATATTGTATTCCATGGTTGAATCTATGTTTGTTTGGCTTTTGTTTTATGATTGAAAATGGTTTGGGTTATTGTCTTGTGGGCTAAAATGAAGGGATGTACATATATATATACACACTTCAAACATAGATTCACATATGGCTACTTTAACAACTTATGTAGGAGAATCTTCTGTGAGAAAAATATATTAAAATTTTATGAAAACACTAAAAGATTTTCCTAAATTTTGCATCATGTTAGATTTTTCAAAATAGAGTTCATTATGAAACCTAGCCCAAAACTTATCCTAAAAGTGTTCTCTTCTTACTTCGGACCATGTTTTCTTTTTTCGCTCTCCTCTCTTCCTAACTCAAGTTACTTTGTTCTGCAGTCCTTCAAGGCAGAAACAAGTTACCAGCTGAAGAAGAACGAAGAGGGAAGATAGGATAAAAGAGCATGGGTTATACTTATCTTGAATCCACACCTCTTTTCTCTCCCTCTACGTTTTTTGCTGCCTATGCCTATGTTTCCCTTTGATTGTTACCCAACTAATGAAATAATAATAATATCACTGCTGCCATTAATTTCTCCACGAGTTGCCACTCTAGTGTCTTTTTGGTTAGCCATTGAGGTGTTTCCCCTATCCCTAGGTAAATTGTTACATCCTACTAACTAGCATCTTATTTTATACATCCACATCAGAGAATATTCCCCAAACTACCTTTTAGTATTATATATTTATTTTTCTTATCTATAAAATTCTACCAATGTTTACCTAGCCCATAAATTCACTTTTATTGTTAGTTATCTTTCTTGGATAAGCATACAAGTGCTTCAGGCTATTTCAAGAATTTTCAAATTTCATTTCCTTATAGGCAATTAAATAGGCGTAATATGCATTAGTTACAACAAAAAGGCTCTCATGCCATAAAAGAAAGGGTACAGTCCATTACTTATTTTACATCACATTATAAGCTGTCTAAAAGGGACTTGGCACTCAACTAAATCATCTCATATATATTACACAACAAGAAAATACACAATCTATATCCATATTCCGATGAGTCAACCGTGAGACCGCAGTTGCTCACTTCTTGCTGGAGTACCTGGAATGTGATTATGTGGACATAAAAAGATGAGATGACAATCTCAATAGCTAGCAAAATTTTCAGAAAAATAGTATATCTTCCATTCCTTAAAACATCTCAATTTATTTAACTGAAACCTAAGCACTGATCGTACATACATACATCATCTTGGTCACACTAGGGACTTATAACATTTTGGTCTACTTACCCAATGTTGTCCCATACCTACAAAAGAGTTATGTTTCTCCTATTATTGGCCAATACGTGAGGGAAATAGGGCTTACTTGGCACACCTTGTGCACCTCTTAATTCCCAAGAATGCATACATAACATATCTTTAAACCATCATTCATCATAGCATAAAAGTCAGGCAACTAGTGAAATTGATAAATTCAAGTTCATAAACATAAAGATTGTTTTAAGGAAAAGCTAGCTACCTCAATTCCTGCACAATAACTTTCTTTGCAAGGCTGCCAATGTTACTACCAACAACTAAAACTAAAACATATAAGATATTTTGATTAATGCATGCATATTAGCACCTAAAATCATAAGTCTCTAGTTTAGGGTTATTATTAAATATGAAAAAAGTCCTCTAAAAAGTCTAAAATTTTCCATGGAAGTTTCTCTACATGTCTATTTTATTTTTTGGATCTCTCAGCTATTAACTATTCTATTAACCCCAAGAAGTACCTCCATAATCCAGAACAACGCAGATTGGTTTCGGTTCCATTTCTATTCTATTTTTCATTCCTTTGGATGGGTACTACTTCTTCAAAATTCATGATATTTGATATGGAGCATCCTAGATATGTTATAGAATCACCATAACAATTTCAAGCAAAACATAATTCATTTGACCCCTCAAATAACACACCTTTTATGGCTATCTCCAGTTCTAGTCTATTCTGACTCACTTCCTGTCCCACCGAATTTCCATATTTTATTATATGCCTTAATCTACCCAGAATTCTCTACAAATTTTTGGGATCCTTAATTAATATCCTTCTAACATGTCATAAAAGTTTCATATGAAAATGTAACATTTAACCCCTTCAATGTTTAGTATTTCCATCAACAGCCTAAGCTGTCCAGAAGATTTTTCTTAGCACTGTTTTCATTGCAAATAGCCTATTTGTAGGTTTTCAAAAATCAAGAAAATTTCCAGAATTGATTATCAATATTTCAGGACTTTTTTCACCAAATATTAGAGAATTTAAAGGCCATTTACCTAATCAAACATTCCAAGAACACAGGACCTAAAACATTTTGGTGTAGAATGTGTGGTGCTTCAACATGTTTGTTACTTAGATGGAAAAGATTGTTCCCTACCACTAGAGTTCTATGTTTTCAACTTTAACCTCTTGCATATCATGCTCAAGAAACACCCATGTAGAACCCAAAATGAGCTCAACTCACTACAAACCAACTTTCCTCAAGAGGGAAAACTCACCTTGTAAAGAAATACTCCTATGGCTCTCAAATTTCAGCTTGCTTCTCCTATTGGTTTCCCTTGCAACTTAGCTATGTTTTTCTGGTTGGTCTCCCTCTTTGGCTCTAATTTTTTTGGTAACCTTCTCTCCCTCTTGGTGCTTATTGCATGAGGAATAGGTGGTTTGAATTTGTTGCCCAAAATAATACCTAGTGCTGGCCGCTTGTTTCCACAACTCAAGAGGAAAAGGAGGGCTGTGTTTTGTAGAGATTCCCTTATGGTTTCTACAGGGAGGGCATGAGAATTTAGAGTATGGTGTGGGACAGTAGTTTTGCATTATTTTTTTCTAATTGTGGGCAAAAACATGGCTGAAGTAGGTGGCTATTTCTTTGTTGGAATGTTGTTAAAATATTTATGGCTATGTGGCAGGATTTCCTTACTGAAAAGTGGAATTTTTCTTGGTTGATTTTGGCTGAAGTTTTTGTGGCTATGTGGCATGCTTTGGTAGGTGCAAGGTGGCTATAAGGTGACTGCAATTTTGTGGCCAATGTGGCAAGCTATATGACTGCAACTTTGTGGGCAATGTGACATGCTTTGGTAGGTGCAAGGTGGCTACAATTTTGTGGACAACGTGGCATGCTATGTGGTTGCAACTTTGTAGGCAATATGGCATGCTTTGGTAGGTGTAAGGTGGTTGCAATTTTTTGAGCAATATGGCATGCTATGTGGCTACAACTTTGTGGGCAATGCGATATGGTTTGGTAGGTGTAAGATGGCTACAAGGTGGCTGTAATTTTGTTGCCAATGTGGCATGCTATGTGGCTACAACTTTATGGGTAATGTGGCATGCTTTGGTAGGTGTAAGGTGACTGCAATTTTGTTGGCAATGTGGCATGCTATGTGGCTGCAACTTAGTAGGCAATGTGGCATGCTTTGGTAGATGTAAGGTGGCTGCAATTTTTTGGCCAATGTGGCATGCTATGTGGCTACAACGTTGTGGGCAATGTGGCATGCTTTGGTAGGGCAAGGTGGCTACAATTTTTGGATGTTACAATTCTCCCCCCTAAAAATAAAATTTGTTCTCAAGATTTGAAAATTACCTTATTCAAACATGTATGGATATTTGTAGTTCATAACATCTTCCATTTCCAATGTAGCTTCTTTTGAAGTTATCCCTTGCCAAAGGACTTTGACTAATGGGAGAGTCTTGTTTCTTAGTTACTCCACATTTGTATCGAAAATAGAAATAGGTTCCAATTGATAAGTTAGGTTTTCTTTCATTTGTACTTATTCTTCCCTTGTGATGTGTGAAGAATCTGGAAGGTATTTTCATAGTTGGGATATATGAAAAACATCATGAAGATTAGATAAGTTAAGTGGTAAGGCAATCTGATACACTGTTGATATGATTTTCTTAAGGATTTGGTAAGGACTCAAGAACTAAGGACTCAATTTCATTACTTTAAGAGTTCTGCTAACACCAGTGGTAGGAGAGATTTTCAAGAATACATGATCTCTTTCTTCAAATTCCAGAGGTTTCCTTTTTTAATCATAATAACTTTCCTACAGACTTTGAGTCGTGCGCATTTTATCTTTAGATCATATGGATTTGTTCAGAGGATTGTTGAACCAAGTTAAGGCCTAATAGCTTTCTTTCTCCTACCTCAAACCAACACAAGGGGGTCTACATTTTCTACCATATAGTGCTTCGTATGATGCCATACCAATGCTTGAATGATAACTATTATCATAAGAAAATTCCACCAATAGTAGATATTTATTCCATTCTTTGGATTGTTCCATTACACATGCTCTCAACTTATCCTCCAAAGTTTGAATTGTTCTCTCTGTCTAACCATTAGTCTGAGGATGATATACTATGCTAAAGCATAATTTAGTGCCATATGCTTCTTGTAAAGATCTCCAAAATTGGGAGGTAAACCTACGATCTAGGTTTGAAACTATACTAGAGGGAATTCTATGTAACTAGACAATTTCTTACACATACAGCTGAGCCAGCTTATCCAATGAATAATTGATCCTAATAGGCAAGAAGTGTGAAGACTTGGTTAATATTTCCACTATTACCCATATAGCATCACATCCTGTTGAGGTCCTTAGTAACCTAACAACGAAATCCATTGAAATGTCCTATTTCCATTCCAAAATTTTGAGAGGTTGAAATAATCCTGATGGCCTTTGATGCTCTATCTTTATCTTTTGACAATTCAAACACCTTGCTGTAAATTTAGCAATTTTTTTCTTCATTTTTGGCCATCAAAATATTTGTTTCAGATCATGATACATTTTAGTGGTTTCGAGATGAATAGTGTACTTGCTCTGATGGGCCTCCCCTAAAATATTGTTTCTCAATTTTGAATCTTGAGGAACATATATTTGGCCTTAATGCATGATGATTCCATCTTCTAAGGTTGAGATTTTTTCTTGGTGCTTGTGATCCTATAAAAATATATCTTGTGTTTGGGATTCTTTAATTTGAGTCCTCAGATCAATTCTATGCATAACCTACTTACAATCATATTATTCTCAGATAAGGCAATTGTGAGTCTTATATCTCTAAAATTCTCTATTAGGTTCATTTCATGTATCATCAATTGAATTAAATGTGGCGATTTTTTGGTCAAAGCATCAGCTACAACATTTACTTTGCCAGGATGGTCTTTTAATTCAAACCTATAGTCATTGAGAAAATCTATCCATTTCCTTTGTTTCATATTAAGTTCTTTCTAATAAAAAAGATACTTTAAACTATTATAATCACTATAGATTTGAAAGACTGTGGTATATAAGTAATGCCTCCAAATTTTTAAACCAATAACTATTGTAGCCAGTTCTAGACCATGGGTGGATAGTTCTCCTCATGGGGTCGGAATTGTTTAGAAGCATAGGCAACTACCCTGTTGATGTGATCTTAATTAACCATGATATTAATACCTTTAAACTTACTTTTTGTTTGATTTAAGTAAAATATAATTAGGAATTAGCTTAATTTTATGTTTTGTGTTGTAGGAACAAAGAAAGAAGAAAAGAGAAGAAAAAGATAAGAAATTCATGGAAAAATGCTACATTGCAGGGATTCCAGACCTTTCAGCACTATTTTGAGCATATCTCCCACTTATGAAGTCCAATTAAAGTTATTCAAGTGGCTGTGAAACGATAACACAATAATCTACAACTTTTATGTTGAACACTTGGTCAAATTCGGGATATTTCATGGCGTTACAGAGATTGCAAATTAGCATCACAGTCCAGCAAGATGAATTCTGACCTTTGGTCACTAATTTTAGTATATCTCCTTCAATGTAGATTGGATTAAGGTACTTCTAGCCGCTATGGAAAGAAGAGACATAGAGCTACAACTTTTGTGTTTAACACTTTCGTAAATTCTGGCGTTTTCTGGGTGTCGCCGCACTGAACAACCAAGCAAGCTTCGCAGCAAGTGAGCGCCGTGGCGCCCCGTGGCCCCGTCGCACCAGAATGATGATTTTTTCGATTTTAGGTCTTTTTCACTCCAATTGAAGCCTGATGGACTGGGATTTCACCTAAATAAAATCCTACTTCTATTAGGAGGAGTTAATCTATAAAAAGGGAGCAAAATAAGCAGAGAATTCATCCAATCCTTCATCCAAGTTCTTCAATTCTTCTTTAGATTTTGTTATGGCCTTGCATGGCTAGTTCTTTTTAGTTGGTTGAGGTAGATTGAAACCTCAAGGGATATTCATGCATTGTGAGATGTAGACTTGATTTTATTTTTTCAATTTGAATTAAGTATTGATTATTCATCCGCTCTTCTTCTCAATGATTATTGATATGATTGCTAGGGAGGCCTACTAGTATATTGTCTGTCTTAATCTACCGCTGAATTGTGTTTTGAACAAAGTCTTCAATTCTGCGATTCATGAGGCAAATAGGTTTGAGGATTTTGGATTATAAATCATTGAACCTATGATGAATGATTAACTAAATTAGATATAGCCGATGTGTTTATATTTGTTTAGCTCTGTTAGTTTCTCTAGTTCTTCATGCGGTTAACAAGTTATGTTTTACCGATATGCTAAAGGATTGCTTGTTAATTAAGGTTTAATTAGTGCGATTGTCATTAATTTGCTAGGCTTAAAAAGGAACAGGGTTAGAAACCTAATGATAGATATTCAATTATAAATTGACTATGTTGTCAATGATCAATGTAATCTCTTGACGGTGGATATCAACTGAAACCAACGTTTTTATCATTAATCACTCTCTCTTAATTACTTTAGTTATTGTTCACTTAGTTCTATTTGCAATTATCAATCCCCCCTTTTCTCAATCACATAAGGTAATTCCAGTCTCTGTGGGATCGACCCTTACTCCCACTACTACAGGTTAGTTTTGAGGTAAGGTATTAATTTGGGTGTACCTGCAACAGTGCGCACCAAATTTTGGCGCCATTGCCGAGGACTGCGTCATTACTTTTTGTGATTTTTTGATTTATGCCTGTAACTCGTTCTTCTAATTCTCAAGATTTACAGTTCAATCTAGATATTGGAAAATCTATATATAGGCACAGAAGAGAAATTCAAGAAGACGTTGATTAGGATAAGGAGGAAGTGATCATGGCTAGACACCTCACTCTGAAGGAGCTTGCAGCTCCTAATTTGCATCAGCAACCCTTATGCATTACTTTTCCTAATCTTGATGACAATGTTAATTTTGAGTTGAAATCTGGATTAATTCATCTCTTACCAAGTTTTCATGGTCTTGCAGGTGAAGACCCGCATAAACATTTGAAGGAGTTCCATGTGGTATGTACCAGTATGAAGCCCCCTAGAGTAACTGAGGAACAAATAAAACTCAAGGCTTTTCCTTTTTCCTTAAAAGATTCAGCCAAAGATTTGTTGTATTATTTGCCCTCTGGTACTATCACTACCTGGAATGAGATGAAGAGAATGCTTTTAGAACGTTATTTTCCTGCATCTAGAGCCGCTACTATTAGGAAAGAAATATGCGGCATTAGGCAATTGCATGGTGAAACGCTTTATGAATATTGGGAGAGGTTTAAGAAACTTTGTGCAAGCTGCCCACATCATCAGATTAGTGAGCAGCTACTAATCCAATATTTTTATGAAGGTCTTTTGCAGCGAGATAGGAGCATGATAGATGCAGCTAGTGGAGGAGCACTAGTAGATAAAACTCCTGAAGCAGCCAGAATCCTGATATCAAATATGGCTGCCAATTCACAACAATTCGGCATTAGGCATGATCCTCCTATTAGGCATGCCCATGAGGTAAGTACCACTTCTCTACAGAATCAAATATCTGAACTTACTTCTCTTGTGCGCCAAATGGCTACAAGTACACTTCAGCAAGTTAAAGTCTGTGGAATATGTTCAGCGACAGGGCACCCTACTGATATATGCCCTACACTTCAAGAGGAATCCATAGAACAAGCTAACGCTGCAGGAGGTTTTCCTAGCCAACCAAATAGGTATGATCCTTATTCTAATACATACAATTCTGGATGGAAGGATCATCCAAATTTCAGGTATGGGAATGCACAAAATAGGCCTGCAGGACAAAATTTTCAACAAAACCAACAGGCCTATTATCCTAGATAGAATGCATCCCAAGATCACCAGGTAAGTAATCCATTGGAAGACATTGTGAAAACTCTTGTACATAACTCTCATCAATTTCAGCAAAAGACAAGAGCTAGCATTCAGAACTTGACAACTCAAGTAGGTTAGTTAGCTACCACAGTGAGTCGATTGGGTGCTCAAAACTCAGGTAAGTTACCTTCACAAACTGTGGTAAACCCAAGGGAAAATGTGAGTGCAATCATGCTACAAGGTGATGAAGAAGTTGAGACCCCAATGCAAGAGTTACATGCACCAACTGAGCAAGAGGAAGACAAGAATGATGTAACCATGGTAGGTAAGCATCCAAAAGGTAAGTCTGAACCTTTCTCTGAATATAAATCTAAACCTCCCTTTCCTAAAGCTTTGAAGGAAAATAGGATGAATGAGAGAACTTCTAAACTATATGATACCTTTAGAAAGTGCGAGGTAAATCTTCCTCTTTTGGATGCACTCAGTCAGGAACCTTACCATGCCAATTTCTTAAGGGAATTACACACCCAACAGAGGAAGCAGAAGTTGAAAGGAGCTGAGAATGTAAAAGTAGGTGAGCATGTTTCTGCAATTATTCAGAGAAAACTCCCTACAAAATGCAAGGACCTAGGTATGTTTTCTATTCCCTGCTCTATAGGCTACAATACATTTGATAAGGCCATGCTAGATCTAGGAGCATCTATTAATGTCATGTCATACTCTATCTATGCATCTTTAGCACTAGGACCTCTGAAAGAAACTAGTGTTATAATACAATTGGCTGACAAATCTAACACCATCCCTAAGGGTGTAGTTGAGGATGTTTTAGTACAAGTTGGTGATCTGATTTTTTCTGTTGATTTTTATTTACTTAACATGGAGAGTGGTGATCAAACAACTCCAATTTTGTTAGGGAGACCATTCTTAAAAACATCCAAGGCCATAATAGATGTTTATAGTGGCACACTGACAATGGAATTTGAAGGAAAAATTATGAAATTCAGTAAATGCAATGCCATGAAAGATCTCACTGCCTATGCTATTAATATGGTAAATTCTGTAGCACAGGATGTTGAGCCTTTAGAGACAAAGGTTGAGAAATCAGCCTTGAGTGTTCACTTGCAGGAGAATAATGTAGAAGCTCCAAAAGTGCAGCAAACAGGTAAGGATCCCTTTACCTTAGCACCAAATTCTAATGCAAATGCACCTTCTATTTTGTAGGATCCTGGGTCAAATCTGTCACCTCTTCCCAATCACTTGAAATACTTGGAAGTAGCAGATGCATCACCTATTTTAGTTGCCAAGAATTTGGGTGTTAAAAAAGAAGAGGAATTGATGCATATTCTTTAGAAAAAAATAAATGCCATTATAAAAACAATTGCAAACCTTAAAGGCATAGACCCGACTGTAGAGTTGCATCAAGTTCTAGAAATCAAAGGGCTTAGACCCCTTAAAGGTAAGAAATCTCTCCCTTGGTTAGGACCACTTGTTATTACTAATGTGTCTTCTGGTTATGTAGTTGAATTTCAAGGAATGAATCAGTCCCAAAAAGTTAAAGTGAACATTAAAAAGTCTCCATGAACAGAGATAAGGAGCTAGGTCGAGCCAACGACATTAAACAAAGGCGTTTATTGGGAAGCAACCCAACATTAAAAAAAGAAGGTGAAAATTGGAGAAATTCAAGGTCTAATAATGCAACACCCTCATTCCACCCCAAACAAATTCAGGGAAGTTCACTTGACCTATATGTTTTCCTATATCCTTCCCTAATTCTTATCTTTCTTTTACATTGAGGACAATGTAAAGTTTGAGTGTCGGGGTGGAAGTATATTTTTCTAAATTATTGTGACCCTATTATGAGCATTAATTTTCTGATTTTCGCTATCACTGCACTTATATTGCATTTAGCAAGTAGAGTGATTGTGTGAGTATTCAATTTATGTTTTGGGATGTTAGGCACAACCAACAACCAATGATATGACTATCCAAAATTTTTTTTTAGCTCTTGAAAAATGTAGAAACTTCATGGTTGTATGAAATTTTATCCCTTTTGCAATTTATTACTTTTGACTTTAGAATCCTGAAATATTTTGCACAATAAATTTGGGCATTCGATTTATCTTTTACTTAGAGAAGGTTTATATAATTCAAAAATATTTCATGATCTCAACAGGATTCTAGAACTTATTTGAATGCTACTTGAGGCGAAATCCTAGGTTAATACTATTATTTAGGAGAAGATTTAGGCATTATTTGATAGATTGAGCCTTTTAAGCCTAACCTAAGCAATGAAATATCCCTAGTTCCTTTATTTTGAGCTTAATGAACTTTTCCTTCTAAAAACCACAAATGAGCCTAAAGCAAAAATTTGTATGAATATCCTTATTTTTCTTTACCCTATTCACTCACTCCATGATTATTTTGATGAATGCTTGTTTTGTAGAGTTTAAATTGACAAAAGGGTGGAAGGGTGGAGCAAAAAAAAAGAATTATGCAAAAGGAAGAAAAGAAAATTCCAAAGAGAATAAAAGCATATGTTGTGAAAAAAAAATTTTTTTTTTGAGAATCTAGGAAAGTATGGATCAAACTCAATTGAAGTAAGAAAATGAATATGGGGGAAAGTCCTCCAAACTTGAAAAAGCTCAATAGATCATATTTAGTCATGTGGTGTTGGGTGATTGAGCCTAAATTTGTATCCTTTATCCCACCTTATACCCTAGCCACATTACAAGCCAAATAAAGTCCTATTGATCCTAGAGGTAGTTTTGGCCTACATTAGTGGAGAGTGGCATGAAGAATAAGCATATGGAAATCCTAAACTATTTAGAGATCTACAACCAAAATTTTGGGACATATAAACTCATCCGGGTAAAAGAAAATTTAATAGCCCAAAACACACACACACTCGGGATTCAAGAGAATAAAATAATGGATTGTGTTCGGGTTAATCTTGTGCATGACTATGATCTTTCAAAATTTTTCTTGAATATATTTTAAAGATATGAGGCAAAAATTCTGGTAAGCCTAACACTCACTACATATATTGATTTTTGTTTTTGTCTTTAGGGATTATTTTGCTTGAGGACAAGCAAAAGGTTGAGTGTGGGGGTATTTGATGTGATCTTAATTAAGCATGATATTAATACCTTTAAACTTACTTTTTATTTGATTTAAGTAAAATATAATTAGGAATTAGCTTAATTTTATGTTTTGTGTTGTAGGAACAAAGAAAGAAGAAAAGAGAAGAAAAAGATAAGAAATTTCATGGAAAAATGCTACATTGTAGGGATTCCAGACCTTTCAGTACTGTGTTGAGCATATCTCCCTCTTATGAAGTCCAATCAAAGTTATTCAAGTGGCTGTGAAAAGATAACACAATCACCTACAACTTTTATGTTGAACACTTGGTCAAATTCGGGATATTTCATGGCGTTACAGAGCTTGCAAATCAGCATCACAGTGCAGCAAGATGAATTTTGACCTTTGGTCACTAATGTTAGTATATCTCCTACAATTTACATTGGATTAAGGTGATTCTAGCGGCCATGGAAAGAATATATATAGACCTACAACTTTTGTATTCGGCACATTCACAAATACTGGCATTTTCTGGGCACCGCGGTGCTCGTAAGAGAGCGCCGCGGCGCTGAACTACCCATCAAGCTTCGCAGCAAGTGAGCGCCGCAGCGCCCGCCGTCGCAGCAGAATGATGATTTTTGGTATTTTAGGTCTTTTTCACTTCAATTGAAGCCCGATGGATTGGGATTTGACCTAAATACAATACTACTTCGATTAGGAGGAGTTAATCTATAAAAAGGGAGCAAAACAAGCAGAGAATTCATCCAATCCTTCATCCAAGTTCTTCAATTCTTCTTGGCCCTGCGTGGCTAGTTCTTTTTAGTTGGTTGAGGTAGATTGAAACCTCAAGGGATATTCATGCATTGTGAGATGTAGACTTGTAACAACTCCATTTATGTAAATGTAACAATTTTTTTTTTATAATTGTAAAATTCCATGAAGTTATTACTAGTTTAATTCTAACCACTTAACTCGTAATAATAATCACTTTAACCAAGCATAATTGTTATTAACAGTGATACAATACTGAGTTTCCACACACACCATTATTTTACAAACTACACATCATTATTTTACAAACATTTGTACAAAGATACATATTAGTTCTAATCATCTATGTTGACTACTTCTGGGGACACTAGTGCGGGTGGCACCTCCACCGGAATCTCAGTCACATCTACTACAGATACATCTGATATAACTGGTAGTTGCCCAAGGTAGGGCACCTCGATCCAACGTACGGAAATAATAAGTGTCATTGAGAAAATCTGCATTATTCTTCTGAACATGATAAGGAAATATGATGGCCATTAACTTATTCTCATTTCAAGCTTCCCCGGTCAGGGTGAGTATCCTCTACTCTACAGTACGGGCTTTTCTCGCTCTGTCCGACATGGCACACTTTCTCTTTCTTTTCTCATAATCATAATCATAACCGTTGGTAGGGCGTTCCCTACTGGTGCACCACACAGATTGCCATGTGGCCGTGCTTATTTCTTTTCTTTTCACAATGATAGCCAAAAATATACTTTCAATAACAAGTATGTTAATCAAAATATAACTATTACCATAAATCATTGGTAATCATGCCATAAACATAACCATTTCAAATATCACTTTATAAAATATTTCCATGTCAGAATATTACACTTAAGATGGTAAGAAGTTCATACAATGGCAATGGCTATGGCATATACTAGTCATTTATAAGATTCGTCTTCTTTTTTAAATATTAATTTTATTTTTTATTTTCTTGATGCAGGTTTTCATCATATCTAACATTCTCTTACTAATCAGAGCATAACTCCCTCAATTGAACTCCGATGTAGGTGATCTTGGTGTCAATTTCAAGATACAACAATTATCTAAAACTATTATGTTGAACATTGTAGCGAAATATTAAGAAATCAAGGTGATATTACTCCCTAAATGTATAGGTTATTTCTTCTCAGATAGGTTCTGACCTCTACCTACTAATTAGACCATATCTACCTCATATGGACTCCAAATTGAGTGATTCCAGTGGCTAAAAATTTGTGACACACATTGCTATAATTCTTATGTTAACTATTTATTTTAATTCCATACAGATAATTCCCAGAAATTAAAACACAGAAGCTATCCTAACATATTCTTCCCTGATGAACCATTTTCTGACCTTTAACTACTAATCAGCTCATATCTTCCTCATATGGACACCAAATTGAATGCTTCCAGTGGCTAGAAATCCGTGACACACATTGCTATAATTCTTATGTTAACCATTTATTTTAATTCTATACAGATAATTCCTAGAAATTAAAATACAGAAGCTATCCTAACATATTCTTCCCTGATGAACCATTTTCTGACCTTTGACTACTAATAAAATCATATCTTCCTCATATGGACTCCAAATTGAATGATTCTAGTGGCCAAAAATCCGTGACACATATATCTTTAATTCTTATGTTAACTATTTATTTTAATTTCCTATAGATAATTCCCAGAAATTAAAACACAGAAGCTAAAATTTTTGCCACCCATAGCCATACCTATGCAGAACTTTCTATACTAGTCTAAGTATTCAAACATACATCACATGCAAGATCAATATGTAACATGATATAGCAACATCATGACCAATCATCAAAGTTCTAAGATCAAAGTCTCATATAAATATTATAAGTTTCAAAAATTTTCTTTGAAAAAAAATATTGTTAAACTTACCTAATATTCTCCCTAGCTTACTTAGTGAATTGGTTTTCTTGTTTCCTCTTGAAAGAAGTAGCAAGATTCCTCCCTTCCCTTAGCTTTTCTAGCAGCTTATGTTAGAGAAGGAGGGTGAATTTTTGAACCTCAAGGATGAAGAAGAAAAATGGATTCAAGTAGGTAACTTACCTTGAGTACTTAGCCTTCTAAACTTTTCCTTCTTCTTTCTTCCTTTCTTCTCCTCTCTTTCTCTCATTTCCTCACTCTACCTTGCTTCTATTTCTCTCTCTTCCTCACTTGGACGAAATTAAAATGTTGTAGGGGTGGGTTTTACTTAAATAGACCACCAAATAATAAACCTTTCATGATCATGGGTCTACCTTATCACAATTAGGATACACTTTGTTGAATTTTTGGAAAACAAACAACTTATGTTCTTGTCTTCCTCTTCCTTAGTCAAGATATGCATAGAAAAAGGAGATTTGTATTTTGAAAATTATGATGATATGTTCTTAAGATAAGGGACAAGGTCTCTTTGATTTAGGGATTCATTTCCATTTTCTTTTGTCTTAAACAAGTATGTTAGGTTTGCCTTTTTAGGTGACAAATTTCTAGCCCTTGAATCTCCATTATTTGGTTGATATTATTTGTGTGGGATAGGAATGTTTTGTCCTAATGCCATGTATTATCATACCACTTGCTAGAATTATGAGTGTAGGATATAGATGTTTTTGTCTTAAAGCCTTGTATTATCATGCCACTTGCCAAAATTATGAATGTAGAATCACACCACTTGCTAAATTTTTGTCTTAATGCCATGTAACCTAATCTTTATTATTATTACATTATTATATCATCACCTAATTTATTTTATTTTATTTTTCCTCTTGGATTTGGGCTTATTCCTACCCATTATGGGCTTATTCCTACCCATTTCTTTGCTTTGGATAAAATTCTACCTTTCTTGGAGGGCTTGGTCACATTTTCATAATTTTTGGGCTATTGGTCAAATTACTATATCCTAGTCCAAGTCTATGTTTTATTTCTTGCTTATGTTATCCAATGGGCTTGCTAAAAACTTATGTGAAGTGAAAAAACTCTATATGAAGTGTCCATAGGTAAAAGCCCAATGTATGGGTAAAGATTTTAAACTTAGTAACTCTAGTTCTTGAATTAGGAAAAATTACCCTAATCCAATGTTTTTGAAATTTTAAGACCTTTACTTGTTTCTAAAAATTTATCTTCCTTATACAAGAATTTTGCATCTCTTTAGTATGTTATTTCTAATTTTTTTCCTATTAGGTTTTCCCTCTTTATTTATTCTCTTAATGTTAGAAACATTTTCTATGCATATACATAAGGTGAAGAATTTCTAAGGATTATATTTCCTTAGATATCTAAAATATTGTCTAATAAATTTTATTTCCTTAATTAAATATTTATGTACTTTTATCAATAAAAAAATGAAATTAGGGATGTTACAGACTTGATTTTATTATTTTAATTTGAATTGAGTATTGATTATTCATCTGCTTTTCTTCTCAATGATTATTCATATTATTGCTAGGGAGGCCTACTAGTATATTGTCTGTCTTAGTCTATCGCTGAATTGTGTTTTGAACAAAGTCTTCAATTCTGCGATTCATGAGGCAAATAGGTTTGAAGATTTTGGATTATAAATCATTGAACCTACGATGAATGATTAACTAAATTAGATATAGCCGATGTGTTTATATTTGTTTAGCTCTGCCAGTTTCTCTAGTTCTTCATGCAGTTAACAAGTTATGTTTTACCGATGTGCTAAAGGATTGCTTGTTAATTAGGGTTTAATTAGTGCGATTGTCATTAATTTGCTAGGCTTACGGAGGAACAAGGTTAGAAACCCAATGATAGATATTCAATTATAACTTGATTATGTTGTCAATGATCAATGTAATCCCTTGACGGTGGATATCAACCGAAACCAACGTTTTTATCATTAATCACTCTCTCTTAATTACTTTAGTTATTGTTCACTTAGTTTTATTTGCAATTATCAATCCCCCCTTTCTCAATCACATAAGGTTATTCCAGTCTCTATGGGATCGACCCTTACTCCCACTACTACAAGTTAGTTTTGAGGTAAGGTATTAATTTGGGTGTACCTGCGACAGTGCGCACCACCTTTTATCTTACATCAAAATATATCCTAGGCCCTTCTTAAAAGTATCAAAAAATATTTCAAATTGTCTCGAAGGATTAGGAATTACTAACACATGAGATGTTATTAGTTTGGTCTTCAGCTTTTGGAAGCTATTTTTACAAGCTTGGGTCCATTTGAATGGACTTCCTTTCTTAGTCAGTCGAATTAAAGGTAATGCCATCCAGGAAAATCCTTAAATGAATCGTCGATAGTACCTAGCTAGGCCGAGGAAACTCTTGACTTTGGTCACAATTTTTAGTCTATCCTAATTAACTATAGCTTCAGCTTTACTAGGATCTACTACTACCCCTTCACTAGAAATAACATGTCCGAGAAATTTCAACTCTTTCAACCAAAATTCACATTTTTCTTTCTTTTCTTTCACCACCTGTAACTATAAGATCCGTTATACATTTTATTATCATTGTTTTCAAAACTACATTAGTGGTTAGCTTTATGTACAAGTATAACTTCAGGTACTATGCATATCATTAAAAGACAAAGTACCATTCTAGGGTACACATCAGAAATTGATTAGGCAATCTAATTACATAATTTTATACTATCTATATAACAGCTTCACTCGACACTTCACCCCAGGGATAGGAAGGTTGGTAGAGGTGGTGCTAGTGCTAGGATCTCGAAGATATTCACCACAATAATATCTCATACTATGGTGAATTGTCCTAAGTATGAGATCTCTACTATTTGGATCTTCAAAATCAGTGATACAAATAACGTCGACATCTTACTTTCCCTTATATGAAAATAACACCCAAAATAAAATAGTAAGAACAGACATCCTAGTAGGTTCAACATTAACAAACATATATTATAAAAGAATAATACAAAGTTATGTCTAGCTGTATAAGTTATAAGAAAACGTCAGTCTTTTTGTGATTAAGACATAGAATTTGTAATGCATAATAATATATATTATTCTTATATGCTTGACAATCATAATCATGTTATGCAAAAATAGTATCATAGTGGCTAATTGTTTGTAATTCATCTTTGTTCAACAATAAGGTAATGTAGGTAATGTGAATCATTCTCCTGCCTGCTACTCGCACACCATTGTTACTTGATCAGAGTAGCCATACTCCCCATCAGCTCACTCAAAACTCATAGAGCGTCCCCTATTCGGTACCATTTTAAGCCATATAACCTCATCAGGTCACCTCAACTTTTCAGTGTGACGACGGGCACCGCGGTGCTACAGAATTATTCTAATGGGGCATTACGGCGCCTCAAAAATTTGGCAATAGGGCACCGCAGCGTCCCGATGTTGTGAAGATGCAGCACCTAGAAATACCTAGAATTTGCCAAAGTGCCGAACATAAAAGTTGTATCTCTATGTCTATTCTTTTCATAACCACTTGAATCACCTCAATCGAAGTCCAAATGAGTGAGATATGCCTCAATTAGTGACAAAAGGTCAAAAATTAGCATTTTTCCATGATTTTCTTATCTTTTTCTTCTCTTTTCTTCTTCCTTTGTTCCTACAACACAAAACACAAATAATCATATTTTACTTAAATCAAATAAAAAGTAAGTTTAAAGGTATTAATATCATGCTTAATTAAGATCACATCACGTTGACTTGAAGACATCGATGGAGACATGGATTGGTATGGCAGCAAACTGTTTTCACCTCCATACATTTGGAAGTCTTGTGTACGTGATATACAATGCCCAAGAAACAAAGAAATTGGATTCAAAATCAATAAATTGTTTCTTCTTGGAGTATACTGATAGAATCAAGGGATATAGCTTATGGGATTGATGTGTTCATAACTAAGCAAGATTTGAATACTTTTAAACATACTTTTTTGGTGTATCTGCAAGTATATCAAGTTCAGAACTACCCCTATTACCAACAACATCAGTAGTTGTACCTCTTGAACCAACAATCAACCCAAGATCCTAATTCAGGTATGTCATTAGAGGATTTGGTTAAAGTTAAGACTGATAATTTGCTAATTCAGTAGGAGAGTCAACAATTTCAAAAAGAGATAAGGGTCAGCATTCAAAACTTAACAAATCAAATGGGCTAACTAGCAATAGCTGTCAGCTAGCTAAAGGCTTAGAATTTAGAAATTAAAAGTTTAGCCCCAACACCATTAATGCAAAAAGAATAAAATTATGCACTTAGTGAAAAAGATGACTTGAAAGTTGACACTAGTAAGCCTGCTAAGAAAGAGGCTGTGGAATCCACCCTGAATTCCAAATTTCAAGATAAAATTATAGCAGTAGTGGAAACTCCAAAAGTACAGCAAACAGGTAAAGATTGTTATATTTTGTTATCAATTTCTAATAAGATACCTGTATATTCTATTTTATAGTATCTTGAACTAAGCTTAAAAAGCCTCCCTAACCACTTAAATGGCATATACAATGGAGAACCACCCCCATTGATAACCTCAAATAAATATTCCTTACTTAAAGATAAAGGAAAGTTGCCTCGTGCTTTGGTAAAAACTCAAAAGGATGAAATTAAATAGGATGCCAAAAGCTACTCAAGATGTAGGTTATTCTTAGGTAAGTTGAGTTCTCATTTAATTAAACCTTTGATTAATACTGACTTCCCCCCTCATGATGCAATTGAACGTCAAAATTTTACAAATCCAAAGGCATGACAATTTGAAGTTAACATCAAAGATCCTCCATGAATGACATCAGGAGCTTTAAGTCGAGCCAACGATATTAAACAAAGGTGTTTATTGAGAGGCAATTCAATATAGTCATTGCCAAACAAAAAAATGTGAAAATCAGAAATATTCAAGGTTCAGTAATACAACACTCTTATCCCACCCTAAGTAAATTTAGGAAAATTCACTTAACTTAAATCTCTTCATATCTCCCTCTTTATTTTCATCTTTATTTTACACTGAGGACAAGGTAAAATTTTAGTGTGGGGGTGGAAATATATTTGCCTGAATAATTATAACCCTATTTTGAGCATTAATTTTCTGATTTTCACTATCAATGCACATTTATTGCATTTAGTAAGCTGAGTGATTCTGTGAGTGTTTCAATTTATGTTTTATGTTGTTAAGCGCAACTAATAGCCAATGATATGACTATCCAAATTTTTTTTAGCTCTTGAAAAATGTAGAAAATTCATAGTCGTGTGCAATTTTAGCACTTTTGTAATTTATTTTTGACCTTAGAATCCTGAAACATTTTTGCACAATAACTTTGGGAATTTAATTTGTCTTTTACTTACATAAATTTTATATAACTCAAAAATATTTTATAACTTCAATATGATTTTAGAACTTATTTGAATGCTATTTGAGGCGAAATTCTAGAGTGATACTATTAATTTGGAGATGATTTATGCATTATTTGATAGATTGAGCCATTCAAGCCTAACCCAAACAATGAAATATCTTTAGTTCCTCTATTTTGAGCTCAATGAACTTTTTTTTTATATCCACAAATGAGCCAAAAGTCAAATTTTGTGATTACTATCCTTATTTTTGACACTATTCACTCACTCTTTGATTATTTGTTTAAATTTTTATTTTGTAGAGCTTTATTAACAAAAGGGTGGAAAGGTGGAGCAAAGGAAAAAAAAAAGAAAAATCCAAAGAAAAAAATTCAAAAGAAAGGATGAAAGCATATGCTGAAACATCCCGTAATTTTTAGATATTTTCCTTAGAAATTCTTCACCTTACATATATGCATAGAAATGTTCTAATATTAATGGAATAGGTAAAGAAAGAAAACCTAAGAGGAAATATTAGAAATAAACATGCTAAAGAAAGGTGAAATTCTTAGGTAAGGAAGATAAATTTTTGTGAAATAAGTAAAGGTCTTAAAATTTCAAGAAGATTGGATTAGGGTAATTTTTCCTAATTTAAGAGTAAAAGTTACTAAGTTTAGTATCTCCACCCATAAATTGGGCTTTTACCTATTGACACTTCATATAGAGTTTTTCCACTTCAAATAAGTTTCTAGCAAGCCCATTGGATAACCTAAGCAAGAAATAAAACATAGACTTGGACTAGGATATAGTAATTTGACCAATAGCCCAAAAATTATGAAAATGTGACTAAGCCCTCCAAGAAACGTAGAATTTTATCCAAAGCAAAGAAAATGGGTAGGAATAAGTCCATAATGGGTAGGAATAATCCCAAATCCAAGAGGAAAAATAAAATAAAATAAATTAGGTGATGATATAATAATGTAATAATAATAAAGATTAGGTTACATGGCATTAAGACAAAAATTTAGCAAGTGGTGTGATTCTATATTCATAATTTTGGGAAGTGGCATGATAATACAAGGCTTTAGGACAAAAAAATATATATCCTACACTCATAATTCTAGCAAGTGGTATGATAATACATGGCATTAGGACAAAACATTCCTATCCCACACAAATAATATCAACCAAATAATGGAGATTCAAGGGCTAGAAATTTACCACCTAAAAAGGCAAACCTAACATACTTGTTTAAGACAAAAGAAAATGGAAATGAATCCCTAAATCAAAGGGACCTTGTCCCTTATCTTAAGAACATATCATCATAATTTTCAAAATACAAATCTCCTTTTCCTATGCATATCTTGACTACGGAAGAGGAAGACAAGAACATAAGTTGTTTGTTTTCCAAAAATTCAACAAAGTGTATCCTAATTGTGATAAGGTAGACCCATGATCATGAAAGGTGAATTATTTGGTGGTCTACATAAGAAAACCCACCCTTACAACATTAGAATTTCGTCCAAGTGAGGGAGAGGAAAAATAGAAGCAAGGTAGAGTGAGGAAAGGAGAGGAAGAAAGGAAGAAAGATGAAGGAGAAGTCTAGGGGACTAAGTGCTCCAGGTAAGTTTAACAATATTTCTTTTTGAAGAAAACTTTTGAAACTTATAATATTTATATGAGATTTTGATCTTAGAACTTTGATCATTGGTCATGATGTTGCTATATCATGTTACATATTGATCTTGCATGTGATGAATGTTTGAATACTTAGACTGGTATAGAAAGTTCAGCATGGGTATGGCTATGGGTGGCAGAATTTTAAGCTTCTGTGTTTTAATTTCTGGGAACATTCTATAGGGAATCTAAACAAATGGTTAACATAACAAATGTAGATTTATTTCTCACGGATTTTGAGCCACTGGAATCATTCAATTTAGAGTTCATATGAGGTAGATATGTTCCGATTAGTAAACAAAGGTCAGAAAATGGTTAATTAGGGAAGAATATATTAGGATAGCTTCGGTGTTTTAATTTATGGGAACCATCTATAACGAATTAAAATAAATGATTAACATATGAATTATAGATATATGTGTCACGGATTTGTAACCACTGGAATCATTCAATGTGGAGTTCATATGAGGTAGATAAGTTCCGATTAGTAAACAAAGGTCAGAAAATGGTTAATCAGGGAAGAATATGTTAGGATAGCTTAAGTGTTTTAATTTCTGGGAAAATTCTATAAGGAATTAAAATAAATGGTTAACATATGAATTTTATATTTATGTGTCACAGATGTTTAGCCACTAGAATAACTTAATTTGGAATTATTATGTGGGAGATATAGTTAGATTAGTAAGTAAAGGTTAGAACCTACCCGAGAAGAAATAATATTGAATTTAAGGGAGTAATAACACCAAGATTTATTACTATTTTGTTGATATTATTAACATAATAGTTTTAGATAATTGTCTTAACTTTCCATGGACACCAAGATCACCTCAATCAGAATTAAAATGAGAGAGTTATGCTCTTATTAGTGAGGAAAGGTCACAAAACACGGCCAGGCCGTGTTCTAGGTGCTTCAAGCACGGGTTAGCCGTGTTCAGGGCTGTTTTTGAGTACATTTGAAGTATTTTTAAAGCATGTCCGTGTCCTAGAACATGGCCAGACCGTGTTGGAAGCTAGTGAAGCCTGTTTTCAACATTTGTCTACCCTAGATGAACCTCTTTAACTATAGGGTAATAGTAGAAATCAAATTGGAGGAAAATGCTCTATAAATTTGTAAGAACATGTGTTAGAAATGATATAAATAAGAAGAAATTGACTAAAGGCCAAGCATAAAGAAAATGAAGAGATGAAACTAATATTTTAAAAAGAAGATGAATCTTATAAATGAAAATAATAAATGACTAGTGTATGCCATAGCCATTGCCATTGTATGAACTTTTTACCATCTTAAGTGTGAAATTCTGACATGGAAATATTTTATAAAGTGATATTTGAAATGGTTATATTAATGGAATGATTACCAATGATTTATGGTAATAGTTATATTTTGATGAACATAGTTGTTATTGAAAGTATATTTTTGGCTATCATTGTGAAAAGAAAATAAATGAGCACGGTCACATGGTAATCTGTGTGGTGCACCAGTAGGGGACACCCTACCAACGGTTATGATCATGTTAATGAGAAAAGAAAGAGAAAGTGGGCTATGTCGGACGGAACGAGAAAAGCCCGTACCGGAGAGTAGAGGATACTCACCCTGATCGGGGTAGCTTGAAATGAGAATAAGTTGATGGAAATCATATGATATTTTGAAAATAGTTAATCCTGTCATACATATCATTACAGTATGATTCTTATGTGCATAGATATAATGCATTCATGTGACCAAAGATATTTTTTGTAGTTTATACAACTGAACATGACGTGATGAGCTATATTGATGATGATTTATTATTGAACTTACTGGAATTTAATTCTCACTATATTTCCATATCATGTTCAGAAAATTAGTTATGCAGCTTTTTTTGAAGGCTCTGCCTTTTAGTGCACATTGGATCGAGTTACTTTATGTTGGGCAGATCTCAGAATCAAATAAGATGTTTGTGATCGAGTTGGCTCAGATCCCGGTGAAGGTGCAACCACCCACACCTGTATCTCCAGAATTGGTCAACCAAAATAAACAAGATGTAAATATTTATGTGTTTGATATGTTGCATGTACGTTTTGATTAATGACGTGTATGTGAACTCAATATTGTATAATAATAGAAAAAAAAGGTTGTTACATATGCAGTGGGTGAAAGAAAAGAAATAGAGAACTAAGGAAAAGAACGAATTAAATTTAATTGAAGCAAGAAAATGAGTGTGGGGGAAAATCTCCCCAAACTTGAAAAAACTCAAGAGATTATATTTAATCATGTGGTGTTGAGTGATTGAGCCTAAATTTGTATCATTTATCATACCTTATACCTTAACTACATTACAAGCTAAATAAAGCCCTACTATTCCTAGAGGTAGTTTTGGCCTACATTAGTGGAGAGTGGCATAAAAAATAAGCCTATGAAAATCTTAAATTAATTATAGATATGCACCTAAAAATTTGAGATACATAAACTCATCTAAGTAAAGGAAATTTATTAACCCAAAAACATACACACACACTCAGGGTTCAAGAAAACAAAATAATGGATTGCATTTGAGTTAATTTTATGAATGATTATGACCATCCAAAATTTTTCTTGAGTACATTTTCATGTTATGATTCAAAATCTTGGTAAGTCTAACACTCACTACATATATTGATTTTTATTTTTGTCTTTAGGGATTATTTTGCTTAAGGACAAACAAAAAGTTGAGTGTAGGAATATTTGATTTGTTCATAATTAAGCATGATTTGAATACTTTTAAACATACTTTTTTGTTTGATTTAAGTACAATATGATTAAGAATTAGCTTAGGTTTTTTGTTTTGTGTTATAGGAGCAAAAAAAGTAAGAAGAAAAGAGGAGAAAAAGATAAGAAATTCATGAAAAAATGATGAATTGTAGTTATTCCAGACCTTTTGTTACTAATTAGATCATATCTCCCACATATGAACTCTAATCGAAGTAACTCAAGTACCTCTGAAAATCTAAGACAATAATATAAAACTTTTATGTTGAGAACTTTGGAAAATTTGGTATAATTCATAGCTTTATAGAGCTAAAAAATTAGAATCGTGGTACAGTAAGAAGATTCCTAACCTTTTATCACTAATTGAGGTATATCTCTCTCATATTATCTTAAATTAACACGATTCTAGAAGATATGGAAATAAAAGCGAAAGGGCTACAACTTTTGTGTTGACTACTTTTACAAATTTTAGAAACATCAAAGTGTCATGGCACCCGCAATTTAACACCATGGCATAATGTAACTTGTTGCTGGAAATGTCCGTACCACCACGGATTCTAATGCAATTTTTAGGGTTTTTTTACCCCATTGATGACCAAAAGTCTAGGAACTAGCCTAAAAGTAATATTACTTCATTTAGGACTCTCCTAACATATAAATAATAGGAAAAACAATCATCCAATAATCCAAGTATCCAAGGATCAAATCATCAATTTCATAATCATCTTCTTCTTAGATTCTCTTATGGCCTTGCATACCTAATTTCCTTTTCGTTGGTTGAGGGAAATTAAAACCTCAAGGATCTTTTATGCATTGTGAGATTTAGATTAGAGTTTATTAGATCAATTTTAATTAAGTATTGATTATTCATCTGCTCTTCTTCTCTATGATTATTCATATAATTGCTAGGAAGGCCTACTAGTATATTATTTATTTTAATCTACTGCTAAATCTTATATTGAATGTAACAACTCCATTTTTTTTACATATATACAAATGTATGTATTTTTAAAATCTCATGAAGTCATTACCACTTTACTTCTAACTATTTAACTTATAATAACATTCAATTCAATTAACCAAGTATAATTAGAGTTTATAGTATACCATTAATGCTGATACAATTCTGGGATCGAATACACATAATTAATTAACAACATCCATACATAAATCAACACATATATATGTCTACATCTTATTCATCCATATTGACCAGTTCTGGGAATACAGGTGCGGGCGGTTGTACCTTCACTAGGATCTTAGCCAACACAACCCAACGTACGCTAAAAGTCGGTGATAGAGAATATCTGCATATATAGTCCTCGAAACATGATAGGGAAACATAGTGAGAATTAAATCCCAGTAGGTTCAACAATAAATCATAATTTTCATCAATATAGATCATCATGTCATGTTCATTTGTATAAGCTATAGCAAATATCTTAGGTCACATGAATGCACTTTATCTATGCACATGAAAATCATATAGTAATAACATGTGGGGCATGAATAACTACTTTCAGAATATCATATGATGGCTATCAACTTATTTTAATATTAAGCCATCCCGGTCAGAATCAGTACTTTCTACTCTCTGATACAAGTTTTTCTCACTCCATTCGAAAAGGCATACTATCTCTTTCTTTTCTCATTAACATAATCATATTCGTGAGTAGAGCGTCCCCTACTAGTGCACCACACGGACCACCATGTGACTGTACTCGTCTCTGTTCTTTTCTTTTCTTCTCACATTAATAGCCAAAAGTATAATTTCAATAACAAGTATGTTCATTATACTGACATGCTATAATCATTACCAAAAATCAATGGTAAAATACAATCTTGCCATGAACATAATCATTTTTGAATATCACTTTATAAAATATTTTCTTGTCAAAATTACACGCTTAAGATGGTAAGGAGTTAATGCAATGGCAATGGCAATGGCATACACTAGTTATCTATTATTTTCATTTATAAGATTCTTCTTCTTTTTTAAATATTATTTCCTCTCTCACTAAATAGAGCATAACACCCTTATTTTTAATTCGATAGAAGTGATATTGGTGTCAATTGAAAGATAAGACAATCCTATAAAACTCTTATGTTGAACATTTTAGTGAAATCTTAAATAATCATGGTGTTACTATTCCCCCAAATTCAATTTTATTTCTTCTCGGGTAGGTTCAAACATCTACTTACTAATCTGACCATATCTCCCTCATACAAACTTCAATTGAGGTGATTCCAAAGCCTATAAAAAGATAAGACAATTATATACAACTTTAATGTTTCTTATTTCTTCATATTCCTTACTAATTATTCCCAAAAAATCTAAAAAAAAAACGCTTACATTTACCACCTTGGATTTTAGACTGATTCTGACCTCTACTAATTAATCAACTATATTTCCCTCATATGGACTCCAAATTAAGTGATTTCAAAGCTTATAGATCCGTGATATATACATATATACATATATACATATATACATATATATACATATATATATATATATATACATATATATATATATATACATATATATATATATATATATATATATATATATATATATATTTATTATGTTAACAATTTCCTTTAATTCCCTACAGATTTTGCTCAGCAATTCAAACACAGAAGCAAACTTAACAAATTCTTCGTTGGTTAGCTAGTTTTTGACCACTGCCTACTAATCTGACCATATCTTCCTAATATGGATTTCAAATTAAATTATTTTTGTGGCTAAAAATTCTTGAGAAATATTTTTTTATGTTAACTATTTATTTTAGATCTCTATAGATTTTTTCCATAATTTCAAACACAGAAACTTACTTAACAGATTCATCGCTGGTTAACTAGTTTCTGACCTCTGCTTACCAATCTAACCATATCTTCATAATATGGATTCCAAATTGAATAATTCCAGTGGATAAAAATTCTTGAGACATATATAAATATTTTTCATGTTAACCATTTATTTTATTTCTTTATAGATATTTCCCAGAAATTCAAACGCAAAAACTTACTTAACAGATTCTTCACTAGTTAACCATTTTCTAACCTCTACTTACTAATCAAACAATATCTTGATCATCTGGACTCCAAATTAAGAGATTCCAATGGAAAAAACTCCTTGAGACATATATCTACATTTTTCATGTTAACCATTTCTTGTAATTCCTAAACTATTCCTCCCATAATTACAAAAATGGAAGCTTGCCTAGTTACTCTGAAATTCAGTTTCCTAACCAAACCTTTCCTAAGGTTTTAGTTCATCCTTTTACTATATCATCTTATATTTTCTTCCTAATTTACATCTAATCATTGTTGATTGCAACGTATGTATGCAATGTCAGAACGCAAGTTCACGTGTCGTGACCAAGTAATATAATGATGAGTGAGTATCGTCCCACGAGGAGTGTACTAAAAATTACAATAGAACGATTTGACTCGTGAAATGTTGTAGCAAAATTTGGTTGGTTCACAAGATTTCATGTTTAAGAGAAATTAATGTCAAACTAACTAATTAGGACTGTAATTAAGTTGAGGGGTACTGGGATATGAAAGAAAAGGAAATTAGGTGAACTAGGGTTGCTTCAAGGTTGCCACGAACATCAGCACTCATTTTGCTCTAGGGATTGCTATAGCAATTGCTTCAGTGACCAGTCTTTTCTGAATGGGGTCTTTCCTGACTCCCATTACACTCCTAGGGTTGGACGCACATTCTTGCATCAACCCCAACCCCAGAGTGGTACTTAAAGCCCCAACTATTGGGCTAGATAGGACAACCATATACTCCTATATTGGTTATGCCCACACATCCAACTCTTTTTCCAACCACCATCACCCACCCAAGTAAATGTTAGCCTCAGTCTTCCTATATCAAATTTCAGTTATCAGAAGAAGTTAAGAAATACAGACACAGTTGAATGTCATAGCAATGCTGCAGCAAAACCATAGATAACTTAAAATGTGCATGAGTCCATTGCAACCCATCTACAACCCTAGCTAGAGATTTAGCCCAGCCTCATGACTAAACTGATTACAAGCATTATCACTAAACTAATTACAAGCATTAGAAATATCAGAGTGAAGTGTAGAGTGATACAACTACATAAAAAGAAAAATATAGTTTCCTGCTAAACAATGAAAATTCACAAGGGAGATGATGGGAATCCTAGAATCACAGTCCTCTTCCTCTTTCCAATGCTTCACCATGCAAGGTTGGTTCGTCCAAGGCCAGCGTAACTCCTCATAGCCCACTCTTGTCAGGGTTTTCTGGGCTACCCTTTCTATTTTTCTCTTTGTCCCCTTAGCGTCCTCTTCTCTGCACTCTGTTTTCTGCCTTTTATAGGCAAACTTTGTGGTCCCATTAAAGTTGTCTGGTCTGCTAACATTCATCCTGCTTTTCGGCAAGCACCTCTACCAGCAGATTTCTCTCCACTTCTAGTAGTGGAGGCAATTCCTGTACCACCCAGCAATCTGCTGTGTCAGCTAGCTGCTCCTTTCCCCTACTAAGTAGTGGCTGCTTCTGCTACACAGCTCGGGCTCTCTACCACCTGCACAATATCATAAAGAATCAGTCTTCCCATCATATGCATCATATTAAAAAGGGCCAAGATTACCCAACATCCTTGGTTTGCTACCTTAAATGCCGTATGGATACTGAATTGTCACAGCAAACAGAATGGGTGATCTTGTATTCATGGGAGGCAAAACATTCCATTAAATCAGGGGGCAAGAATGCAAATGAATCAAAATGCATAGTAAATATCCTCAAAAAAGCATAGAGAAACTCTAATGAATTAGAGTTATCAATCATCTTCCATCAACTTTTCACCACATTCAAATGTACAAAATAGTAGCATAAAATTTTGTCACCCATAGCCATACCTATGCAAAACCTTCAACACCAACTGAAATGTTCAAAACATCCATCATATGCAAAATAAAATGTAACATGATATAACAACATCAATGACCAATTATCAAAGTAACAAATATTGTAAATTTCATCAAAGTTATAAGATCAAAATCCCATATAAATGTTGCAAATTTCAAAAATTTTCTTTAAAAAGAAATATTGTTAAACCTACCTAAAGATCTCCCTAACTCACTTCGTGAATTCTTTTTCTTGTTTCCTCTTGAAGGAAGTAGCAAGATTCCTCCATTCCCTTCACTTTTCTAGTAGCTTAAATAAGAGAAGGAGGGTGAGTTTTGAACCCTAAGGATGAAGAGAAAAGATAGATTCAAGTAGAGATTAAACTAACTTACCTTATGTACTTAATCCTCTAGACTTCTCCTTCTTCTTTCTTCCTCTCTTCTCCTCCCTTTCTCTGCTTTCCTCACTCTAACTTGCTTATGTTTTTCCTCTCCTTCACTTGGACGAAATTATAATGTTATAAAGGTAGGTTGTGCTTAAATAAATCATCAAATGGTTCACCTTTCATAATCATAGGTCTACCTTATTACAATTAGGATGCACTTAGTTGTTTTTTGAGGAAAGACAACTTACGTTCTTGTCTTCCTCTCCCTTAGTCAAGATAGGTATAGAAAAAGAAGATTTGTATTTTGAAAATTATGATAAAATGTTCTTAAGACAAGGGAAAAAGTCCCTTTGATTTAGGGATTCATTTCCTTTTTCTTTTGTCTTAATCAAATATGATAGGTTTGTCTTTC
Organism: Gleditsia sinensis; assembly: GCA_037074535.1. Lineage (NCBI taxonomy): Eukaryota > Viridiplantae > Streptophyta > Magnoliopsida > Fabales > Fabaceae > Gleditsia > Gleditsia sinensis. Next base: position 17,876,489 of record CM073467.1, read on the forward strand.
TAGGTGGCAAGTTTTTAGCCCTTGAGTCTCTCTTACTTGGCTGAAATTATTTGTGTAGGATAAGGATGTTTTGTCATAATGCCATGTACTATTACCTACTTGTTGAAATTATGAATGTAGGATAAAGATGTTTTGTCATAATGCCATGTATTATTACCTACTTGTTGAAATTATGAATGTATGATATAAATGTTTTGTCCTAATGCCATGTGACCTAATCTTAATTATTATTACACTACTATTTCCTCACATAATTCTTATTTTTCCCTCTTGCACTTGGGCTCATTCTTACCCATTTTCTTTGCTTTGGCTAAAATTCCACCTTTCATGGAGGGTTTGGTCACATTTTCATGGTTTGTGGGCTATCGGTCCAATTTCTATATCCTAATCCAAATCTATGTTTTATTTCTTTCTTTGGCTATCTTATTGGCTTGCTAGAAACTCATGAGAAGTGAAAAAGCTCCATATGAAGTATCCATAGGTGAAAATCCAATCCAATGTATGGGTGGATATGTTAAATTTAGGAACTCTAGTTCTTGAATTAGGAAAAATTACACTAATCCAATATTCTTGAAATTTTAAGACTTTGACTTACTTCTCAAAAATTTATCTTTCTTAACCAAGAATTTTGCTTCTCTTTAGCATGTTATTTCAAATTTTTTTCCTATTAAGTTTTTCTCCCTTTACTTATTCCTTTAATGTTAGAAATATTTTCTATGCATACACATAAGGTAAAGAATTTCTAAGGATTGTATTTCCTTAGATATCTAAAAATTGTCTAATAAATTTTATTTTTTAACTAAATATTTATGTATCTTTATTAATAAAAGAAAAAAAATTAGAGATGTTACATTGAACAAAGTTTTCATCTTTTTGGGATCGACCCTTACTTTAACTACTACATGTTAGTTTTGACGTAAAGTATTTACTATACTTGGTGTATCCGCAATAGTATCCAATAAGGATCTCACTACCCACAAAGTTGTCATCAGAAAAGAAGCAATTTTTGCAAAATATGAACTACAAAAGAAAGAAAATGATAGTGATAAAGGGGAATTTTGAGTGCTTATTGGTCATATTTTGTCCCCTAATTTATACTAACTTGTGGTTATTTCTATGCTTTTGGCTACACTTTGTTCTGGGTACTGCTGTAGTTTGTTTTATGGTTGTAGGAGAGCAAAAGAAGCCAAGAAGCAAGGAAAAGCCATCATGGAAAGAGCCAAAAAGACTTAGAATATGCTAAGGAGGAAGCAAGGAGGCTACACATCAAAAATCATGGAAAAACGATGACATGCTATAAAATAAGCATGTTTTTGACATGTTTTAAGTTGCTTTTTATTTAATTTTAGTAGAAAATAGATATGAATTGATTGAGTGTTGTGTTTTGTGTTTTAGGAATAATAAAGAAGAAAAGAAGAGAAAAATAGAGAGAAAATCATAGAAAAATGCTGATTCATGACCTTTTGTCACTAATTGAGGCATATCTCACTCATTCGAACTCTGATTAAGGTGATTTCAGTGGCTATGGAAATAAGAGACATAGAGCTACAACTTTCATGTTTTGCACTTCGGCAAAATACAGAAGATTCTAGGTGCCGCGATGCTTACAATGGAGCACTGCGGCGCTATGATAAGGAAATCCGGAGCGCTGTGCTACCCAGGAGGGAGTGCTATGGCGCCCGATCATGTTTGACGTATCCTGCCACGGCGCTGACAGGGAGCACCGTGATGTCCCATGGCAGGATCTTCGTAGCACCACGGTGCTCCACTTAAGCGCCGCGGCGCACGTGCGCCGTAGGGGACTTGCTGATTTCGCGATTTTAGGTCGTTTTCGCTCAAGATTGAAGGGAATGGATGGGAATTTGACCTAAAATACGTTCTAACTTCGATTAGGAGGAGAAAAGTCTATAAAAAGGGAGGAAAGCAACCAGAGAAGGGATCCGATTCATCATCCAATTCTTGATCAAATTCTGAATTCAATTCTTCAATTCTTCTTTAGAGTTTCTTATGGCCCTGCGTGGCTAGTTCTTTTTAGTTGGTTGAGGTAAGTTGAAACGTCAAGTGATTTTTATACATTGTGAGATGTGGATTTGATGTTATTATTTCAATTTGATTTGAATATTGATTGTTCATCTGTTCTTATTCTTAATGATTATTCATATGATTGCTAGGAGGCCTACTAGTATTTTGTTTGTTTTAATCTACCGCTGAATTGTGTTTTGAACAAAGTCTTCAATTCTGTGATTCGTGAGGCAAATAGGTTTGAGGGTTTTGGATTATAAATCACTGAACCTATGATGAATGATTAACTAAATTAGATATAGCCGATGTGTTTATATTTGTTTAGCTCTGTCAGTTTCTCTAGTTCTTCATGCGGTTAACAAGTTATATTTTACCAATGTGCTAAAAGATGGCTTGTTGATTAGGGTTTTATTAGTGAGATTGTCATTAATTTGCTAGGATTAAGGAGAAACGGGGTTAAAACCCCTATGATAGATATTCATTTGCAGATTGATTATGTTGTCGATGATCAATGTAATCCCTTGACGGTGGATACCAACCGAAACCAACGTCTTTATCATTAATCTCTTTATCTTAATTATTTTCATTATTGTTTACTTTTCTTATTTAGCGATTATCAATCCCCCCTTTTAAATCACATAAGGTAATTCCAGTCTCTGTGGGATCGACCCTTACTCCCACTACTACAGGTTAGTTTTGATGTAAGATATTAATTTGGGTGCACCTGCGACAGTGTGCTCCAAATTTTGGCGCCGTTGCCGGGGACTGCGTCATTACCTTTTGTGATTTTTTTGATTTATGCCTTTAACTCGTTCTTCTAATTCTCAAGATTTACAGTTCAATCCAGATTTTGGAAAATCTGTATACAGGCACAGAAGAGAAATTCAAGAAGACATTGATCAGGATAAGGAGGAAGTGATCATGGCTAGACACCCCACTCTGAAGGAGCTTGCAGCTCCTGATTTGCATCAGCAACCCTTATGCATTACTTTTCCTAATCTTGATGACAATGTTAATTTTGAGTTGAAATCTGGATTAATTCATCTCTTACCAAGTTTTCATGGTCTTGCAGGTGAAGACCCGCATAAACATCTGAAGGAGTTCTATGTAGTATGTACCAGTATGAAGCCCCCTGGAGTAACTGAGGAACAAATAAAACTCAGGGCTTTTCCTTTTTCCTTAAAAGATTCAGCCAAAGATTGGTTGTATTATTTGCCTTCTGGTACTATCACTACTTGGAATGAGATGAAGAGAATGTTTTTAGAACATTATTTTCCTGCATCTAGAGCCGCGACTATTAGGAAAGAAATATGCGGCATTAGGCAATTGCATGGTGAAACGCTTTATGAATATTGGGAGAGGTTTAAGAAACTTTGTGCAAGCTGCCTACATCATCAGATTAGTGAGCAGCTACTAATCCAATATTTTTATGAAGGTCTTTTGCAGCGAGATAGGAGCATGATAGATGCAGCTAGTGGAGGAGCACTAGTAGATAAGACTCCTGAAGCAGCCAGAGCCCTGATATCAAATATGGCTGCCAATTCACAACAATTTGGCATTAGGCATGATCCTCCTATTAGGCATGCCCATGAGGTAAGTACTACTTCTCTTCAGAATCAAATATCTGAACTTACTTCTCTTGTGAGCCAAATGGCTACAGGTACACTTCAACAAGTTAAAGTCTGTGGAATATGTTCAGCGACAGGGCACCCTACTGATATGTGCCCTACACTTCAAGAGGAATCCATAGAACAAGCTAACGTTATATGAGGTTTTCCTAGCCAATCAAATAGGTATGATCCTTATTCTAATACATACAATTCTGGATGGAAGGATCATCCAAATTTCAGGTATGGGAATGCACAAAATAGGCCTGCAGGACAAAATCTTCAACAAAACCAACAGGCTTATTATCCTAGACAGAATGCATCCCAGGATCATCAGGTAAGTAATCCATTGGAAGACATTGTGAAAACTCTTGTACATAACTCTCATCAATTTCAGCAAGAGACAAGAGCTAGCATTCAGAACCTGACAACTCAAGTAGGTCAGTTAGCAACCACAGTGAGTCGATTGGATGCTCAAAACTCAGGTAAGTTACCTTCACAAACTGTGGTAAACCCAAGGGAAAATGTGAGTGCAATCATGCTACAAGGTGATGAAGAAGTTGAGACCCCAATGCAAGAGTTACATGCACCAACTGAGCAAGAGGAAGACAAGAATGATGAAACCATGGTAGGTAAGCATCAAAAAGGTAAGTCTGAACCTTTCTTTGAATATAAATCTAAACCTCCCTTTCCTGAAGCTTTGCAGGAAAATAGGATGAATGAAAGAACTTCTGAATTATATGATATCTTTAGAAAGCGTGAGGTAAATCTTCCTCTTTTGGATGCAATCAGTCAGGAACCTCACTATGCCCATTTCTTAAGGGAATTACACACCCAACAGAGGAATCAGAAGTTGAAAGGAGCTGAGAATGTAAAAGTAGGTGAGCATGTTTCTGCAATTATTCAGAGAAAACTCCCTACAAGATGCAAGGACCCAGGTATGTTTTCTATTCCCTGCTCTATAGGCTACAATACATTTGATAAGGCAATGGTAGATCTAGGAGCATCTATTAATGTCATGCCATACTCTATCTATGCATCTTTAGCTCTAGGACCTCTGAAAGAAACTAGTGTTATAATACAATTGGCTGACAAATCTAACACCCTCCCCGAGGGTGTAGTTGAGGATGTTTTAGTACAAGTTGGTGATCTAATTTTTCCTGCTGATTTTTATGTACTTAACATGGAGAGTGGTGATCAAACAACTCCAATTTTGTTAGGGAGACCATTCTTAAAAACATCCAAGGCCATAATAGATGTTCATAGTGGCACACTGACAATGGAATTTGAAGGAAAAATTATGAAATTCAGTAACTGCAGTGCCATGAAAGATCTCACTGCCTATGCTATTAATATGGTAAATTCTATAGCACAGGATGTTGAGCCTTTAGATACAAAGGTTGAGAAATCAACCTTGAGTGTTCACTTGCAGGAGAATAATGTAGAAACTCCAAAAGTGCAGTAAACTGGTATGGATCCCTTTACCTCAGCACCAAATTCTAATGCAAATGCACCTTCTATTTTGCAGGATCCTGGGTCAAATCTGTCACCTCTTCCCAATCACTTGAAATACTTGGAAGTAGCAGATGCATCACCTATTTTAGTTGCCAAGAATTTAGGTGTTAAAAAAGAAGAAGAATTGATGCATATTCTTCAGAAAGAAAGAAATGCCATTATAAAAACAATTGCAAACCTTAAAGGCATAGACCCGACTGTAGAGTTGCATCAAGTTCTAGAAATCAAAGGGGTTAGACCCCTTAAAGGTAAGAAATCTCTCCCTTGGTTAGGACCACTTGTTATTACTAACGTGGCTTCTGGTTATGCAGTTGAATTTCAAGGATTGAATCAGTCCCAGAAATTTAAAATTAACATTAAAGAGCCTCCATAAACAAAGATAGGGAGTTGGGTCGAGCCAACGACATTAAACAAAGGCGCTTATTGGGAGGCAACCCAACATTTAAAAAAAAAAAAAGAAGGTGAAAATTGGAGAAATTCAAGGTCTAATAATGCAACACGCTCATGCCACCCCAAACAAAATTAGGGAAGTTTCACTTAACCCCTCCTTATGTTATTATTTGTCCCTTTTATATTCTCTTCTATTTTCTTACATTTGGGACAATGTATGTTTTTAAGTGTGGGGGGGGTCACTTTATGTTTCAGCTGGATGACTGTATAATAAATCATACACTTGTGCACTTTCCTACTTTGATGCATAACTATAATTCTATGATATGTGCACTTTTAATCCTGTCATGAGGTGAACATGTGAACAAAATTTCAATTTATGATTTTGTGATAACTGAACCAATAGCCAATGATATAACTGTTTAAATTGCTTATAGCTCTTGGGAGATGTAAAAAAGTCATAATTATGTGTAATTTTAAATTCTTTTCAATTTATGATTACCTATTTTCTAAAAATCCTAAAATTCTTTTGCACAGTAATTTTGGATATTTAATTTGTCTTTTACTTAGAAAAAGATTATATAACTCAAAAATATTTTATGATCTCTTTTAAATTTCTAGAAGTTATTTAAATGCTACTTGAGGCGAAATCCTAGGCTAATTCTAATAATTAGGAGATGATTTAGGCATTTTTTCTGATGAGATTGAGCCTTTCAAGCTTAACCCAAACAAGTGAATATCCTTAGAACCTCTATTTTGAGCTTAATTAACATTTTATTCTATACCCACAAAACAGCCAAGATCAAATTTTGTGATTAATACCTTTATTTTTCTACCTGATTCACTCACTCCATGATTATTTTCTGAATATTTGTTTTATAGATCTACATTAATGAAAGGGTGGAAGGGTGGAGCAAGGACAAAAGAAAGAAAGAAAAAGAAAAAGAAAATATATATTTATATTTTCTCAAAAGACTAATGAAAGTCTATCCAGTGATTGAAAAAGGAAGAATTAGAGAATCAAAGAAAAGTAGAATGCAGAAAAGCAAGGAAATAAGTGTGGGGGAAAAACTTCCCTAATCTTGAGAATTAGCTCAAATAGATCAGAGTTAATCATGTGATGTTGGGAGATTGAGCTTTAAAATTATATCTTTTATCTCACCCCATAGCCTAGCCACTTTACAAGATGAGTTAAGTCATTTTGATCCTAAGAAGTAGTTTTAGCCTACATTAGTGGAGAGTAGCATGAAAAATAAGCCTATGGAAATTTTAAATAGAGAGCCATGCTATAATTCTTGAGATATATAAGCTCATTTAGGTAAAAGAAAATTAAATTATCCAAAGATACACACACACTATGGATTTTAGGGAATAAAATTATAAATTGCATTTGAATTAAATGTTGCACATGGTCATGAAAATTTTCTGAAATTTTTTCAAGAGCATACAATTTTCACTATAAGGCAGCATATTGGTAAGCCATTCACTCATTACATATATTGAGTTATGTTTACATGAATCAATGTTTGCTTGAGGACAAGCAAAAGAGTAAGTGTAGGGGTATTTGACATGCTATAAAATAAGCATGTTTTTGACATGTTTTAAGTTGCTTTTTATTTAATTTTAGTAGAAAATAGATATGAATTGATTGAGTGTTGTGTTTTGTGTTTTAGGAATAATAAAGAAGAAAAGAAGAGAAAAATAGAGAGAAAATCATAGAAAAATGCTGATTCATGACCTTTGGTCACTAATTGAGGCATATCTCACTCGTTCGGACTCTGATTAATGTGATTTCAGTGGCTATGGAAAGAAGAGACATAGAGATACAACTTTCATGTTTGGAACTTTGGAAAAGTCCAGAAGATTCTAGGTGCCGCGGTGCTTAGAAGGGAGCACCGCGGTGCCACGATAAGGAAATCCAGAGCACTGCGGCGCCCGATCATGTTCGACGTAGCCAGCCACGGTCCTGACAGGGAGCACCGTGACGCCCCATGGCAGGATCTTTGTAGCGCCGCGGTGCTCCACTTAAACGCCGCGGTGCCCATGCGTCGTAGGGGACTTGCTGATTTCGCGATTTTAGGTCGTTTTCGCTCAAAATTGAAGGGAATGGACGGGAATTTGACCTAAAATACGTTCTAACTTCGATTAGGAGGAGAAAAGTTTATAAAAAGGGAGGAAAGCAACCAGAGAAGGGATCCGATTCATCATCCAATTCTTGATCAAATTCTGAATTCAATTCTTCATCTACATTCTTCAATTCTTCTTTAGAGTTTCTTATGGCCCTGCGTGGCTAGTTCTTTTTAGTTGGTTGAGGTAAGTTGAAACCTAAGGGATTTTTATACATTGTGAGATGTGGATTTGATGTTATTATTTCAATTTGATTTGAATATTGATTGTTCATCTGTTCTTATTCTTAATGATTATTCATATGATTGCTAGGAGGCCTACTAGTATTTTGTCTGATTTAATCTACCGCTGAATTGTGTTTTGAACAAAGTCTTCAATTCTGTGATTCGTGAGGCAAATAGGTTTGAGGGTTTTGGATTATAAATCACTGAACCTATGATGAATGATTGACTAAATTAGATATAGCCGATGTGTTTATATTTGTTTAACTCTGTCAGTTTCTCTAGTTCTTCATACGGTTAACAAGTTATATTTTACCAATGTGCTAAAAGATGGCTTGTTGATTAGGGTTTTATTTGTGAGATTGTCATTAATTTGCTAGGCTAAAGGAGAAACGGGGTTAAAACCCCAATGATAGATATTCATTTGCAGATTGATTATGTTGTTGATGATCAATGTAATCCCTTGACAGTGTATACCAACCGAAACCAACGTCTTTATCATTAATCTCTTTCTCTTAATTATTTTCATTATTGTTTACTTTTCTTATTTAGCGATTATAAATCCCCCCTTTTTAATCACATAAGGTAATTCCAGTCTCTGTGGGATCGACCCTTACTCCCACTACTACAGGTTAGTTTTGAGGTAAGGTATTCATTTGGGTGCACCTGCGACAGTGCGCACCAAACCACTTTAGCAGCATGCAGCACCGCAAGGCTGTGCTTTGTGGCCTGTAACACGGCCTGGCTATGCTCTGAGCAAGAGATGCAGGATTTCCCCAGAATCTAGCCCGAAGCACGGCCAAGCCGTGTCTTGGAACACAGCCATGCTTCGGGGTCCGTACAGAACGTTTAAATTAGGGTTTTTGGCCGCCAGAATAAGGGAGGCTGAGGGGATGCGCAGTTGAGCAGAGGGTGACCATAGGAAACACTGGAGAATCACCTTTTAGGCTTAGGAAACACATTTAGACTAGGCTTTTACATAGATTATTGATGATTTGGATGCTCTAGAGTAGAATTTATGGTATTCAAGGTTGTAATTCAACTGAACTTTTTGCAGACCAGGTTTTATCTTTCTGTTTTAGTTTTCTTCTTCTACTTTTATTCATTCTCTTTCGATTGTATTGAACTATAATGATTTATTCAATGAAGATGAATTTGATTTCAGTTTGGATGATGTGTGAGTAAATATAATCTAGGGTTTCGGTAAACCCAATTGTAATCGATGAACTGAAAGGTGAAGATTAAAACTAGAACCTAATAGTTAATTAGATATATCTTAATCACGAAAGTAGTTTAAGATTCTCTAGGATTGAATCGATTAATGGGCACAAAAAAAACCGATTAATTGCATTCCACGGTTGGCATAAATCTTAATGGACCTAGGTTAAGCTAAGAACCATGAAAGTAGGTAATTTGATTAACCTAGGTACGATTGGTAATGGTTGAAAGAGATTACTAATTAATTAAGGTTAAACCATCTCCTAACTAATCTAGATAATTGCAAATAGAGGTACTTACTTGTTGTTGAGTATCACAAGTGTGGTGAACCCTAACCCTAGGCTTTGCTAAATTGATTATTTTTATCTATTTAATTGCAATATTTTCCCATCGAATTGTATCGATCTAGATAGCACCTTTTCGTGAAATTCTAGTAATTGGCATTGTTCTCTGTGGGATACGACCCGTACTTGCCAGACTAGCTACAGCTACGCCGTGCACTTGCGGTATTTGGTAAAACATACACAAGAAGTTTTTGGCGCCGTTGCCGGGGAACAAAGCCAATATTAATTATTTTACAAAATAGCTAGACTAAATCATTTTCTTTTGTATTTTTCTGCACAATTTTCCTTTGTTGATTTTTGCTTCTTTTCTTCCTTCATAGGTGTGTTTCTCTTTTATGCAAAGATAACGTGAGATAGTTGCCGAATTTGACCCGGAAATTGAACGCACGCTTCGAAGGATAAGAAGAAGACAACAGCAAAAGAATTCTGCACCTACCATAGGGGAAAGAGATAACTGATCTCTGAAGGACTTTACTGTCCCAGACACTCATGGCCTGAATCCCAGCATAGTCAGGCCAGTGGTTGAAGCTAATAATTTCGAGTTGAAGCCATCTCTCTTGCATATGGTTCAACAAAATCAATTTGGAGGGTCGCCTACTGAAAACCCTAATTTACACCTCTCAGTGTTTTTGGAATACTGTGACACCTTGAAATTGAATGGGGTCTCCTGAGATGCTATTAGGTTGAGATTGTTCCCTTTCTCATTGAGGTACAAGGCCCGTGCATAGTTGCACTCTCTTCCATCAGGGCCCATTACCACTTGGCAACAACTTTCACAAGCTTTCCTAGCCAAGTATTTCCCACCGAGTAAGACGGCCCACCTGAGGAATCAAATCACTACTTTTGCTCAAAAGGATGGGAGAATCTTTATATGAGGCTTGGGAGAGATTCAAAGAGCTCCTCAAGATTTGCCCACACCATGGGCTGGAGAAGTGGCTGATAGTCCATACATTCTATAATGGACTGATTTACAGCACCCGTATGTCTGTGGATGCTGCAACTGGAGGAGCACTCATGAACAAGACAGTTGATGAGGCTTATGAATTGATTGAAGACATGGCTCAGAACCACTATTCTTGGTCTAGTGAGAGGCAGCCTAGAAAACCAACAGGTATGTATGAAGTTTATGCGTTTAACCATCTAACTTCTAAAGTTGATGCTTTATTTCAGAAGTTGGATAAGCTAAGCATCAATGAAGTCGATTCTCCTTCTTCATCTGGATCTTGTGATATTTGTGCAGGTGTTGGCCATGCAGCCAACGAGTGTTAGCTTGGAAGTTCTACACTTCAGGATTGTGAGCAGGTTAATTTTGTGAACAATCAAAGAAATAACCTATACAGTAATACTTACAATCCAGTCTGGAGAAATCACCCGAACCTTTCTTATAAGCCAAATGTTGGTCAATAGCCTCAGAATAACTTGAGGCAACCTCCAGGCTTTTAGAATCCAAGGCCATTCAATCCTCCTCCTCCTCAACCAAAATCAAATCTTGAGCCTCTAATGGAGAATTTCATCTCTACATAGAGTAAACAAAATGAAGAATTTAGAGCCCAAAATCATTCTATGAATGAAGCCATTAAGGATTTATCCTCCAAGGTAGACTCACTTGCTACTCATAGCAAGATTTTGGAAACTCAAATAGCACAGCAGGCTAGTTTATCTACCAGAAACTTTGGCAGACTTCCAGGCCAAACTGAGAACCGCCGAGAGCATTGTAATGCTATTACATTGAGAAGTGGTAAGCAGTTGGCTGAATTTGAGAGAAGTGGGGAGGTAAAGGAAAATGAACCTCAGGCAGCATCTGAGAAGAAGAGAGAAAAGGAATCAAAGGAAAAGGAAAAGAAAGAAGAAGAGCCAAAATATGTGGCTCTTGAACCATACAAGCCACCAATCCCTTTTCCTCAAAGACTGGTTAAGGCTAAGCTAGAGAAGCAGTTTGGGAGATTCCTGGATGTGCTGAAAAAGTTGAATATTAACATCCCATTTAGCCATCTCCCAAATGCCATCTTATGCAAAGTTCCTGAAGGAGATCCTTTCAAACAAGAGAAAAATTAAAGAGCATGTTGTGGTGGCACTGACAGAGGGATCTAGTACTTTAATCCAGAATAAGCTACCTCAAAAACTTAAGGATCCCGGAAGCTTCTCCATTCCTTGCTCCATTAGAGATATGAAAATTGATAAAGCTCTATGTGACCTTGGAGCAAGTGTGAGTCTCATGCCTCTTTCGGTTTGCAAAAAGCTTCAGATGGATGACTTAAAGGCTACTTCTCTTTCTCTTCATTTGGCTAACCGATCCATCAAGCATCCGATAGGTATATTAGAGGATGTTCCTCTAAAGGTAGGGAAGTTTTATATACTGGTTGATTTTCTTATTTTAGAGATGGAGGAAGATAACAAAATCCCCATCATTCTTGGAAGGCCTTTCCTAGCTACAGCTGGTGCAAATATAAATGTAAAAGATGGAAAGCTTTCTTTGAAGGTAGGGGATGAAAAAGTAGAATTTAATTTAAATGATGCTATTAACCATCCATCTCTAGTTGAATCTTGCTATATGATTGGCTTAACTAAACATAATGTGAATGATAGTGCCATGAATTTTTCTCTTTTTGACCCACTTGAGTTATGCTCTGTGGAAAGCTCTTGTGTTTATGTCAAACAGGAGGGAGAAAAGCAAGAAATTGAGGAGGAAGTGAAAGATTCAAAGCTTGAAACTAAGCCCCCTCCTCCTAACCTTAATGGATCTAAGGAGGAAAAGAATGAGCAAAGAGGATCTTTGAAGACCACTAAGAAAAGCTTTATACACAATACTAAGAGGAAATGGATACCAAAGGGAGCCACTCAAGCTCTCTTAGAGCCCCCCTCAATCCATTAATAAGCAAGGGAGTGGAGCTAATGACTTTAAACAAGCGCTTTGTGGGAGGCAACCCAAATTTTGATTTTTAAAGTTTCCATTTGTTTGAATTTTTGCTTTAAGTTTTGGTTTTCATCTTTAATTAGCTAATTTCTTAGGTTGAAATTTATTGAATGTTTTCCTTTGATTTTCAAGTCCATTCCCATGTGCCTAAGATGATATAAAAGGCTAAAAAATCAAGGGGAGTCAAGGAGAATCAAAATTCGAGCAAAATCCAAGGATTTGCAGCATCCAGCCAGTAACACGGCCAGCCAGTGTCACCCACCACGGTCGTGCTGCAAGCACGACCAAAAAACTGCAAGAAAGGGTGCCAACCCACGAGAAGCACGGGCAGGCCGTGTCCCAGGACACGGCAGTGCCCCACGCAACCCTTCTTTGCATGTTTGTCTAGCTCAGCACAGCCCAGCATCCAACCCGTGTCCAATAAAAAAAGGGGGCTACACCAACCCGCCCGAAGCACGGTCGTGCTTCGAGCATGGCCCCTCCCCCTTTTTAATTTTTCCCCCCTTTCTCTCCCATGTCCATCCATTACCAAACCGTGCCCTAGCCCCTTCTTGCTCCTCCTTCAGTCGTGCTCTCTCTTCTATTCACCCTTCATCTTCCCCATCGAGACCCACCCCTAATCCTTCCTCCTTCCTCTCCCTTTCTCTTACCCGAAAAGCCCTAACCCACTCCATCCTTCACCCATTCCCTCTTCTTCACCCTCTTCGCGTTTCCCCCCTGTTTTGCATCTTCTTTACCCACTTCCCCTTCCTCCATCTCCATCTCCCACCTATTCCCGATCAACCATCGCCAAACACTTCCCTCTGGTCTACGATTCCACATGCCCATCCATTGTTCTGCATTGGTGAGGCTGCGCTGCAACAGGTACTTCCTTCTCCCTTACAGTTGTTTTATTTTTCTAAATTAATATAAAATCCTGGTTGCTTTTTGGACTGATTACTGGCCCTGATTGGTATTGCTTCTAGTTTCCTTGATTAATGTTAACACTTGTTTATGCTTCTGATTAAGATTGTTTCTGGTTTATTGATTGTGATTTGGTCTAGTTTCTGGCGATGAAATAGTATGCCTTTCGCTTTCTGGTATTAGTTAGTAGCTTCTGAGTTAGCTGGTTTAGGCTTCTTAATGCATGCGTTGAACTTATTGACTGACTTCTTAGTTAATGATTTGAACTTGTTCATGCTCTGATTTGGGCTAGTTAATTGAACTTTATGCCTTTATGCTTCCCCTGCATTATTCTGTTTTGTTCAGTTCTGAGTGTTCTATTCTGATTTGTCTAGTTTCAACTTCTTGGTTTCATTCTGCTATGCTCTGAACTTTATTGAATTGTTGACTGCACTATTTTGTTCTGATATATATCTTTTAAGCCACCCATTACTCTGTTTTACACTAAACTGTTAGCCTTCATTACTCTGACGTCATTATACTTGCTGGTTGGTTTAATTATCTGTTTATCTGGTTGGTTTTTCTGATTCTGCCACATTTGCCCACCTTGAAGTGCACTTGGTACCCACTGTTTTCCATCGCAATATTTATAAATGGGTCCTAAAAGAGCCTGATCAAGGCAACCATCCACCCAATCCCATCACACACGTAAAGGACACAATCAACCACCGTTGCAACATCCTCATCAGATTAACGAGTATGGTATTATGTTCATTGACGATAGTCAACGGACCCGATACGATACCCTAGTTCGACGGGGAATGCTGAGTACCCGGTATCTGGATAAGGAATGTCTGGAATGCTTAGGCCTTTTACCTGACGTCCAATACCTTGTTGACCGGATTGGGTGGAACACATTTCTCAACCACAGATACCCAGCCTACCCTAAACCCACACTAGAGTTTCTCAATTCTATTCATATAGTACTGTTTAGGGGTCCGAATGTCTATGAGGGCCAGGTAAACTTTAGACTGTTTAACCGTAGCTTTAACTTAACTCTAGCAAAATTTAATGCACTATTTGGCCTAACTCCAGAGGGAACTAGATCAGTACCCTCAGATTTCCTTGCTAACATTTTTTGGAACTCAATTGCCATTGAGGGCCAATACAGTGCATCAAGTTCCAAAGCCTCTTTTATTTACAACCCTACCTTCCGTTATTTACAGCGTCTTATAGCCCATACTGTTTTCGGTAGGGTAGAGAGTGATTGGGTTGTAAATCTCAGAGAGCTTTATTTTTTATATGATATGGTTAACGGTACCAAAGTGGATACCAGAGCCTTCATGGCTCATCAGATGGCCCGAGTAGGTGGCACTATGAATGGGAAGGTAGTCATAGGAGGCCTGATTACTGCCATTGCTAGAGGGCTAGGATTTCAAGCCAACCTCCAAGGCATACAACCAAAAAGGGGTAGCAATAGGATTGATTTAGAATCTTGCTTACATATGAAACTTGTTGTTAAGCAAAATACTGAATACTAGTTGTATCTTAGAGGGCAACATTTATTCAGCCTCCCTGAACCTTCTAGGACTGCAGTCACAAATAGGGCCAATTGGATCTACCTCTTAGAGGAGGATCGGGATGATGATGAGAATCCCCCTGAAGGGGATGAATATCCCCGTGAGCCACTTTTGGCTCTTCCACCCCCAACCCCTCCCATTTTACTGACCGTGCAGGTACCTCTTCTACTCCACTTGAGGATCATGCATCCATCTCTTCTAGGCTCAGCCGTATGGTGGCAGAACAAC
This sequence comes from Gleditsia sinensis, assembly GCA_037074535.1. Lineage (NCBI taxonomy): Eukaryota > Viridiplantae > Streptophyta > Magnoliopsida > Fabales > Fabaceae > Gleditsia > Gleditsia sinensis. Next base: position 17,891,537 of record CM073467.1, read on the forward strand.
TCTCTCAGCAAGCCGTCCTACATGCCATGGAGGCCAAGCAACATTCTCAAAGATCAACCCTGCATGCCATGCAAGACTCTATCCACAGCATGCAGGGTATGATGCAGGCTTGGTATACCTGTCACCTGGGACAACACCCCCTCCACCACCACTGGATGACTAGTGAGTACGTAAGTTCTCTCCTCCCTTTTGCCGGTATTTTCTAATATTTATGACATTGAGGACACTGTCAGATTTAAGCATGGGGGAGTGTACTTTTGTATTTGATTTTTAGTGCATGAGTTTATGATTTGCGCTGGCCATCTTTATTTGTTGATTTTAGCTTCTCTTTGCATGTATATATTGTACATATTGCATTCCTTTTGACTTGCTGCATCATCACATAGTTGTTAATTCCAAGATAGACTGGTGTAGTATAGGCTGATTTTAGCTCATGAACATGTGATGCACAATAGGATACGAAATAGGTAGTTATAATTCTAGTCTCTCTCTTCTAGCATTAAACCTCTAATTGTTTGAAAAATATCTCTCTATTGTGCTGTAAATTGTATGCTTAGGTTGATTTTCACACTATGAGAGTGTGAAGGTAGGGAGAGGTGAAAAATGAGGGTATGTGAAACCTAAAAAGTTTTTACTCTGAGTACCTCTTTCAAGGCACCAAAAAGGCCTTAGTATGAGTACCTAGATGCTTTTACCCTAGTGAGATGGAGCATAAAATGCACTCACAACATATTTCTATAAAAAAATAATAAAATAAATAAATAAATAAAAGAAATGGATTATGAAGAATAGAAATAAGGGTAAGGTAACATAGGGAGATCTACAAGATGAGGTGGCCTACTTGAGTGTTTGAAAATCAGTCTTATGCATACAACCACTGGTCACAATAGAAAAAGATATATAGTAGAAGAATTTCTAGTTTGGTCTTAGGAGAATAAAGACTATTTGATAACTGTCTATTTGTATATCTATTGTGTGCACACTGATTGAGTGAAACGTCACCTGTATTGCATCTTTTTATCTTTTGGAATTTTGATTGCATCTTTCCCCCTTCCTTCAGATATGACATGTTATTTCCTTGTGGTCAAGAAAAAGTTTAACCATGGGGGAGTTGATAAAGGGGAATTTTGAGTGCTTATTGGTCATATTTTGTCCCTTAATTCATAGTAACTTGTGGTTATTTCTATGCTTTTGGCTACACTTTGTTCTGGGTATTGCTGTAGTTTGTTTTATGGTTGTAGGAGAGCAAAAGAAGCCAAGAAGTAAGGAAAAGCCATCATGGAAAGAGCCAAAAAGACTTAGGATATGCTAAGGAGGAAGCAAGGAGGCTACACATCAAAAATCATGGAGAAACCACTTCGGCAGCATGTAGCACGACAAGGCCGTGCTTTGTGGCCTGTAACACGGACTGGCTGTGCTCTGAGCAAGAGATGCAGGATTTCCCCAGATTCTAACCTGAAGCACGACCAAGCTGTGTCTTGGAACACGGCTGTGCTTCGGGGTCCGTACAGAATGTTTAAATTAGGGTTTTTGGCCGCCAATATAAGGGAGGCTGAGGGGATGCGCAGCTGAGCAGAGGAAGACCGTAGGAAACACTAGAGAATCAACTTTTAGGCTTAGGAAACACATTTAGACTAGGCTTTTACATAGATTATTGATGATTTGGATGCTCTAGAGTAGAATTTACGGTATTCAAGGTTGTAATTCATCTGAACTTTTTGCAGACCAGGTTTTATCTTTCTATTTCAGATTTCTTCTTCTACTTCTATTCATTCTCTTTCGATTGTATTGAACTATAATGATTTATTCAATGAAGATGAATTTGATTTCAGTTTGGATGATGTGTGAGTAAATTTAATCTAGTGTTTCGGTAAACCCAATTGTGATACGATGATACTGTGCTTATGACTTGATTTATGAAAACCTAGTTGTGATTGTTTCTAGATTGTTTAGTATTGACTATTATATGCACAAATGAGTTGGTAGAATGCCTGATCACCAGTCTATCATGACTTAGGTATTTAATCGATGAACTGAAATGTGAAGATTAAAACTAGAACCTAATAGTTAATTAGGGATATCTTAATCATGAAAGTAGTTTAAGATTCTTTAGTATTGAATCGATTAATGGGCATGAGAAAACCGATTAATTGCATTCCACGGTTGGTATAAATCTTCATGGACCTAGGTTAAGCTAAGAACCACGAAATTAGGTAATTTGATTAACCTAGGTACGATTGGTAATGCTTGAAAGAGATTGCTAATTAATTAAGACTAAACCATCCCCTAACTAATCTAGATAATTGCAAATAGAGGTACGTACTTGTTGTTGAGTATCACAAGTGTGGTGAACCCTAACCCTAGGCTTTGCTAAATTGATTAGTTTTATCTATTTAATTGCAATATTTTCCCATCGAATTGTATCGATTTAGATAGCACCTTTTTGTGAAATTCTAGTAATTGGCATTGTTCTCTGTGGGATGTGACCCATACTTGCCGGACTAGCTACAGCTACGTCGTGCACTTGCGGTATTTGGTAAAACATACACAATAGATAGCACTTTGAAAGAGAGAGCAAAGATAACTTCAATCCAGGTGGAAAATAATCGAGAAGAAAGTAAAGATTCTTTGGAAACCGTACTAGAGCTCAAATAAGAACTATTCAAATCTGATGCTCAAAAAGTTCATCAATTTACTCCTGAAAAGAGATGGCTTACTTGGCACTTGAAATATGTTATGGAGAACAACGTTGCATACTATCTTCTAATAAAGGATAGAGAGGCATCAACTTTCCATGAAGTTTTAAATAGTCCAGATGCATCACATCAGATTACAATAATGCAAGAGTAGGTATGTTTGTGTCAATAAGGACATATAACATAATTTTCTTCTTAATGATATAAAGTAGGTATGTTTGTGTCAATAAGGACATGCCAAATTTTCTTTTGTTGATCATTCTAAAAGATAGTCATATGCAAGAAAATCATTTATTGTCCACATAATAATAGCCTATATACTAAAATTTAACTATGAATAAGCATCATATGTCTCTACCCCCTACCTCTTACAATTCTTTCAACTCCTTAATCATTGGTTCCAAATAGGAATATATATAATCTCCTAGAGACTTAGGGCCTAAAATAAGAAGTGTTATCATGAAATACAGTTGTTTCATACATTTCTAAGGAAGTTGTCCGGTACAAGAACAACTACCCAAATACTATAGTTAGCACTCATGTTTCTATATGTCTGGAAGCTATCACTTACTAAAACCATCCTAACATTTTTAAGATCAACTAAGAAATTAGGATGTTGCTCATTGAAATATTTTTAAGCAACGAAGTCAATTAGGTGTTTTAACACACCATCATCAACATGTTCCTCTGTATACCACCTTACATCTTAGCAATGTACTTGCCATGTACATTCTTTGTAATCTAGGCTTTATTGAAAAATATTGCAACATTTTGTGTGCTTCTTTATTACCTTTCTGCCTATTTAATTTCCATATGGACATCTCGCACTTAGTTCATAATTATGCATTGGCATATTCCTTTCTGTAAAGAATGCAATCATTCCTACATGCATATTTTTGTGTGTAATCTAACTCCAAGTCTTGAATAATCCTCTTGGTTTTATAGTAGGAATTGGGTACCTGGGCCCCCACTAGCAATACACCTTTAAATAAATCCAACAATATGTCTACAGACTTATCACTCCAATGATTAAGGCACTTCAAATTAAGTAGCTTATCGATGAATGACAACTTTGACTCAGCATCTTACACTAATTGGTAAAATTTCTTTGCATACAAATTTGGATCTTCTAGTTGTTTCATTGGTTCTTCCTTGTCAACATCTTTAACATTTCCTTTTTTAGGGAGATATGAAATTATCCCTAGAACTTCTCCGTAAAGATCACAAACCCTGTAAGATTTCCAAAACTATTCTTTAACATATTAAACCCCATTTTATGTCTCACTTTGAACACTGTGTTTCTACATTTTTTGCACGGGCACCTAAATTTGCTGCCAGCCCTTAACTCCCTATATGTCCACTCGAGAAAATTATCCACCCCTTTTATATACCTTGGATCAACTCTGTTCCCAATATTCAACCAACTTTTGTCTATAATGTTTTCTATAGAATTGATTGGAGTGAAAATGAGCAATTAGAAAAAGAGAAAGAATAATGTATTTGGACAAGATAATGTGTATGTACATTGTTAGAATGGAATGAGATCACATTAGTAGAATTGAGATGAATTTTAGAAAAGTACTAGAAATATGATCATTGTAACATCCTTAATTTCATTTCTTTTATTAATAAAGGTACATAAATATTTAATTAAGAAAATAAAATTTATTAAACAATTTTTAGATATCTAAGAAAATATAAGCCTTATAAAGTCTTCGCCTTATGTGTATGCATAGAAAATATTTCTAACATTAAGGGAATAGGTAAAGAGAGAAAACCTAATAAGAAAAATTAGAAATAACATCCTAAATAGAGGCAAAATTCTTGGGTAAGGAAGATAAATTTTTGGAAGTAAGTAAATGTCGTAAAATTTCAAAAAGATTAGATTAAGGTAATTTTTCCTTATTCAAGAGTTAGAGTTCTTAAGTTTAACATCTCCAACCATACATTGGGATTTCACCTATGGACACTTCATATAGAGTTTTTCCAATTCACATGATTTTTTAGTAAGCCAAATGGATAGCCCAAGCAAGAGATATCACATAAACTTGGACAAGAATATAAAGGTTGGACCAATAGTCCAAAAATCATGAAAGTATGGCCAAGCCTTCCATGAGAGGTAGAAATTTCAACCAAAGCAAAGCAAATGGGCAAGAATCAGCCCAAATCCAAGAGAGAAAAATAAGAATCGTGTGATGAAATAGTTGTGTAATAATAATCAAGATTAGATCACATGACATTAGGACAAAATATTTATATCCTACACTCATAATTTCAGCAAGCCATGTGATGATATAATAGATAATAGTACATGGAATTATAACAAAACATCCATATCCTACATAAATAATTTCAGGCAAGCAAGGGAGACTCAAGGGTTGGAAATTTATCGCCTAGAAAGGCAAACCTATCATACTTGAGTGAGAAAAAAGAAAAAAGAAATGAATCCCTAAATCAAAGGGACCTTGCCTCTTGCCTTGAGAACATTTCATCATAATTTTTAAATAAAAAATCCTCTTTTTGTAATGCATATCTTGACTAAGAGAGAAGAAGACAAGAACATGATTTGTATTACCCCAAAAAACAACCAAGTGCATCCTATTTGTGATAAGATAGACCCATAATTATGAGAGGAGGACTACTTGATAATTTATTTAAGCAAAAACCACTCTTATAACATTAGAATTTTGTCCAAGTGAGGGAGAGAGAAAAACAGAAGCAAGGTAGAGTGAGAAAAAGAGAGAAAGAGAGGAGAAGAGAGGAAGGAAGAAGAAGGAGAAATCTAGAGTTCTAGTACTTAAGGTAAGTTAACTTAATTTCTACTTGAATCCATATTTTCTCTTCATCCTCTGTATTCAAAACTCACCCTCCTTCTCTTATTTAAGCCGCTGGAAAACCTAAGGGAAAGGAGGAATCTTTCCACTTCCTTCAAGAGAAAATAAGAAAAAGAATTCACTAAGTGAGCTAGGGAGATCTTTAGGTAGGTTTAACAATATCTCTTTTTGAAGAAAAATTTTGAAATTTATAACATTTATATGAAATTTTGCTCCTAGAACTTTGATGAAATTTACAATATTTGCTACTTTGATGATTGATCATGGATGTTGCTATATCATGTTACATGTTGATCTTGCATGTGATGTATGTTTGAATATTTAGGTTGGTGTGAAAGATTCTGTATAGGTATAGCTAGTGTCACGACGCCAATTTGGGATACATGACTAGCACGGCATAAGTGGTTGGCCCTTAAACCGTAAGCCACAAAATAGACATACATAAACTAGCACACAATAACACCTCACACCATATTAGAAATGAACATTTCATTTATATACATAATAATCTTCCCACAAATTCATGTCATATAGTCCTTGTATATGGATAATCTTAACCAACATGCATAGAGTACACAACAGAAGCAAGAACCTGCCCATGATCATCGGAGCACAGTCTATATTACAAAAAAAAATAAACAAGATTACAAAAGATATATTAAGGAGCCTTAGGAACAATTAGGCTCATCACTGAAACTACTACTCTATTCAAGTTCGGATGAATGCGGGTTAGACTCTTTAATGCTATCTAAAAACATAAAAAGATGAGAGGGTGAGTTTACGCAACTCAGTGAAAAAATATAGCCTACTATAATTGAAACAGAACAGACCATACGCACAAGTTTTCATAAATATAAATTATGTTAGAATATAAAATTATCTAAATCAATGTATATAACAATAAACTAAAGCTTTAAAGTGGCTAAATCTTGTTAAGAGAAGTTTTTAAATATTTAGATTCAATATATTATACAATAATTTCAAAATCAGATAAGGAAATAGGAAGATAACTCTTTATAAAAAAATGTCTAGAGGAGGACTCAAAGTAGAACCATAATTATGATTTTTATACCCAAGCACAAATCCTGGTAAGGGCAATCACCACATACATGTTTTATCCCAAGTATATAGCAATGAGACTGGTAAATCACCATATTCTCATCATTCATATCATAAGATTGGGAGGAGGTTCCCTCAACTCCCTAACATTTCCATATGATGAATGTCCCAAGTACACAACAATATGACGGGTAAATCATTATATTCTCATCATAGGTAACCAGGCTAAATGCCACTGGCTAATGGAGGAGAGATACCTCAACTCCATACTTATTCACAATCCAATCCTCATGCGCCCTTTCGCACAAGGGGCTAGCAATTCCCTTGCTAGTTAGGGTTATATGATGCACCAAGGCTAACTATCTCTGCCGCTGTTAACAGTGTTTCTGTCAATGATTCCTCTAGAATAAACAAGTTTTATAAACCAAAAATATAAAATGAAAGGAAAATTGAAAAACATGAAGTTAAAATTTTTTTTAAGACAAAATATATCCCTCCCTTCCAAGACATTCCTCGGACAGAGTTCTAACAAAGAAATTCATTCTCCAAAATTAGAAATATAACATTTTCATTCCAGTCTAAACAAACCATGACATTCACTCCCAAAGACACATTTCCAACATAAATCCAAATCCAATTTCACCATATTCATGAAATAATGAGGTATCATTTATAAAACAATTTGAGAAATGATACAATTATAAGATTTAATAAAGTATAACATAACATCATATTTTCATCATAAACTCAGGAGGGATTATTAGAGGTCTGTTCTGTATGTCCTATAAATTCTACGAATATAAATCAATATAAACATGAAATTCAATTTATGCTATACACAATTAAAACTTTGTTTTAAAATGTAGGGACATGAGAGAAATTTGAAAAGGTGTTATAGTAAACTATATTCACTCACACTCAAAAGTCCAAAAGTAATAAACCATGCTTTTTAGATTTTGTTATCCGAATTATTAGTCAACTTTCAAGCTTGGTTCCTGGAAGCTTCACAACCTGTAATTCAACATTTAAGAAGATCAACATCCATACACATCAAAATTACCATCTTAGGAGCTCATTGCACATAATCTCAAACCATGAGTCTTTAATCTCTCTAGGATGAATTTCTAAAACATACTAGTTCATATTTTCATGATAATTCATACTTATCAATTTAGCTTCAACAACATCATGATTTAGGAATTAATTCCACCATCACCAATTTACACATAAACCTTCCAACTTTAAGCTTCCTATTAACAAGCTTCTTAAATGACTACTCCAAAACTTCTTTGATTATTTGAACCTCCCAATCATTCCCTACAACTTAGAATATCCTAAATCAAAATTCTTCGGCACAATTACTGTTCACAACACTATTTACGTACTGTTCACTGAAGCAAAAATCCATGATCTAAGTAACAAAATGATGTTATTTGCTTGTAAAAATTGTCATGGAAGTAGTACAACATGTCCTTAACATGATTCTATGCCCAAAATTTCCATAAACTAGTAAAAAGACCAAAAATTTTGAGAATTTAAGTTGTTGCTACAGTGATTCGCATAGTTGAATTTTCCAAGTGAAAAATCAATGGATTGCTTCAACCTTCCTGGGGATTTTGCAGTAGATTTCCAGCCTTAACATAAGGGATTTGAGTGGCTGGAAGTTTGGATGAAGATGGTACACAAAATGGAAGAAAATGGTAGGGTTTTGGGTGAGGAGAGAAATGCATGTTTTGCTGAAAATTTTCTCCAACTTCTGGGGTAACGTGGATACATAAAAATAATGAGAGGGGTATTGTTGTCATTTCCTAATTAGATAAGGGAAATTTAGTCTTTTCTAAGATAAAAGGGGGTAATTTGGTAATTTTATTTATAATAATAAATAAAAAATGGAATATTACAGCTATAGGTAGCAAAATTTTAGGGTTTTGTACTACTGTTATGTATATTTAAATGTGGTAAAAAATTAATGGGATATGGTTAGATTAATAAAATAAATATGGCCTTAAACACCTAGAAGAAAACCATGAGAAATTTATGTTGGGAACACCCTTAATAATATATAATTTGATTTTCTATTTTCTTGAGAAGAGGATGATGAAATATGTTAAATCAAGTGTAAGGAATCTAATTAATATGTTGAAATAAGGAATCTTATGGTTAGATGTAAATTAGGAAGAAAATGGAAAAGGAAGTAATAAAATGATGAACTTGAACCTTAGGAAGAGTTTGGTTTGAAAATTGGATTTCGGAGTAACCAGGGAAGCTTCTGTTTTTGGAATTCTGAGAAGAATCAGTTGGGAATTAAAAGAAATGGTTAACATAAAAATGTATATATATATATATATATATATATATATATATATATATATATATATGTCTTACGATGTTTTTGGCATTGAAATCACTCAATTTGGATTCTATATGAGGGAGATATGGTCATATTAGTAAGCAGTGGTTAGAAACTAGCTAACCAGGAAAGAATATGTTAAGTATGTTTCTGTGTTTGAATTTTTGGGCAACATCTATAGGGAATTAAAGGAAATTGTTAACATAATGTGTGTGTATATATATATATATATATATATGTCTGACGGATCTATAGGTTCTAAAATAATTTTATTTGGAGTCCATATAAAGGAGATATGGCTTATTAATGAGCAGAGGTTAGAATTAGTCTAGAATTTAGGGTGGTAAATATAAACTTTTTTGTTTTCGATTTTTGAAAATAATTAGTAATGAATCTGAAGAAATGATAAATGTGAAAGTTGTAGATAAGTGTCTTAGATCTTTATAGGCTTTGGAATCACCTCAATTGGAGTTTGTATGAGGGATATATGGATGAATTAGTGAGGAAATGTCACAGAACACGGACAAGCCATATTCTGGGTTGCTTCAGCATGGGTAGGCCTTATTCAGGGATGTTTTTTAGCACGTTTAAAGTATTTTTCAAGCATAGCTATGTCCTAGAACATGGTCAGGTCGTGTTAGGAGCCAATAAAACTTATTTTCAACATTTTTCTACCCTAAATGAACCTCATTAACTATAGCGTAATAATAGAAACCAAATTGGAGAAGAATGCCCTATAAAATTTGTAAGAACATGTGTTGGAAATGATATAAGTAGAAAAAAAATAACTAAAGGCCAAGCATAAAGAGAATGAAAAGATGAAAATAATATTTATGAAAGAAGAAGAATCTTATAAATGAAAATAATAAATTATTAGTGTATGCCCTAACCATTGCCAATGCATGAACTCCTTTTTATTTTAAGTATGTAATTTTGACATAAAAATATTTTATAAAGTGATATTCAAAAATGGTTATGATCATGGCATGATTGCATTTTACCAATGATTTTTGGTAGTGATTATGCTTTGATGATAAATTATAACATGTGAGTATAATGACCATACTTATTATTGAAATCATATTTTTTGCCATTAACGTGAAAAGAAAAAAAAAAGACGAATACGGTCACATGGCAATCCATGTGGTGCACTAATAGGGGATGTCCTACTCACGACTATGACTATTGTAACATCCTGTAATTTTTATTTTTAAATAATAATATTTTATTATAAACAAATATATTTTTATTTGTTTAAAAATGATTATGTTCTGCTAAAAGCAAGTATACTTTTAATTAAAATAATTATTGTTTTGCTTAAAATAATTATATTGGCCTTTAATAAATTTTTGTTATATTTTTAGAAATATTCTTTCTTTTGTTATGTCTAAAGATATTTATTTTATGATTTGTTTTATTAAAATTTCTATCAAGAAAAATCATGATTTAAGAGTTTAACTAAAGGTTTATGAGAATGTAAATTTTTAGAAATTTTTAGGATGTTTTAGGATAAAAAATGGTATTTATATGAATATATATAAAATAAAATTCTACTATTCAATTATTAAATAATAATTATTATTATTAATATAAAGAATAGAGAAAAAGGGGAGGGAGAGATGGAAACCAAAGCAGAAACGTGAAATGCAGAGGAAGAGAATGAATAGTGAAATAGTGTGAATAGTATCTCCATATTTTTTCTCTAGATCTGGAGTGTCTATTAACTTCTAATCTCAAAACTAAGGGTACCATTGGATTCAGGATGGAGAATACTACGATTTTGACCGAACAATTTCTAAAATCAACCGTAGAATTGCCGTAGATCGAAAGTAAAAGGTCTCATAAAAAGGTAAACTCTGAAACTCTTATTTAGAGACCTCAAATTAGAAATATAACAGTGTAGATGGATTCAGGAACTAGATAAATTTTAGGATATAAAAGTTTTCAGCTATCTGACAACTTTTTGTTCTTGGTGAATAGTATTTTCTAGTGGTTAGTATTTTCTAGTGGTGAATAGTGACCAAGTTGTCGGAGTCATTTCCTTGATTTTTGGACCATCCAGACACATTTTTTAAGTTTGTTTAGTCAAATGTAGACTGAAAAAGTGTATTTTGGGGTTGTCCAATCTGGAGCCCTTACCTTGTGAGTGGATAATTCTTTCTATGACTTGCCCTATACTCTTCTTGATCTTTAAATTTGTATTTGATTATGCTTATAAGATATTTACACTTTTATATGTTTCTGAAATGCATTAAAATTATTTAAATTGCTTACAATTTTGATTATAGTTCAAGAAGAGTATAGTTTTGAGAAATGAATTTCTTAACTCATGGTATGTCTAATTTCACATATATTTCTCATTAAATGGTAAAATAAGTATTTATGCACGTCATATTGATTTATAAAGCTGTATGATTGCCTCGAGAAAGGGCATGTATATTTGATTATAAAGGTGTTTATCATTATTTGGCAAAGTGAATATTATGTGCATGAGGTATTGATTTATAAAACTATAAAGTTACTGATTATGATTGAATGGCAAGCGTAAAGCTCATAGGGAGTTGCTTGATAATTATACATTACATTTGATGAATATGCATTTATTTATATATATATATATATATATATATATATATATATATATATATATATATATATATATGTATTTATATATATGGATGAATATCAACGGGTTGTATGGCTTGTGACGGTACCGAATAGGGGACGCCCTATTAGGCTAAGTGAGCCGAGGGATGGCCGCTCCAACTGGGTGACAGTGGTAATGTGAGGAGGCAGATGGGTGATGGACTCACATTCTCTAATCACTATTGTGACTGTAGTCAATCGGTCACTATGTGTATAGCAAATGAGTGTGTGGATTGACTAGATCGCCGAATGAGGCAAGTCACTTTAAATTGGGTTAGCAGATTGCCGAATGAGGCAGGTCATTTTAAAAGTTTATAACTTTATCTCAAAAGCTTATTATTTTACTATAGTTTATACAGCTAAGCATAACGACATTTGTTTAATGATCATACCGTGTTGAATATGGTTTGGATATTTGAATATTCTTTTATTTGAAAAAAATTGAAATACGGGTCCCATATGGATGTACTTCTGAATTGTATTTTCTAAGTGACAAATTTTAAATCATAAGTACATCCATATGCTGACCTAAGAGGTCATAGGAGATATTATCTGCTCACTGAGTTGTCAAACTTACTACACGATATTTCCACATTTTTCATATAACAATACAGAGTCTGATTCTACAGATAGGTGACCAGTTAGGTGTCATATTCTCTGGGTGAGTCTACATTGTTTTCAAGGCTCATAGTTTTTGAATTATATTGTGTTTGTATTCTAGAGTGTGCTCTGAATGCTATAGGAAGGATCCCTGCTTCTGTTGCTACTTTGACATTTATAACTTGGTCTGTATAATGTATATACATGAGAGAATATATATGTATCTATTTCTATGACAAAGAATAGTGTTATGCAAGTTAAGAAAAATATAAGATTATGGAAAACAAATGTTTATTTCAGGCGGTGTAAAATTGGGGGCATTACAACTATGATAATGGGAAAAAAAGAGAAAGTGTGTCATGTCGGACGGAGTGAGAAAAGCCCGTACCGAAGAGTAGAAAGTACTCATCTTGACCAGAGTAGCTTGATATGAAAATAAGTTGATAGCCATCATATGATATTCCTAAAATAGTTATTCATTTCATACATATCATTACTATACGATTTTCATGTGGATAGATAAAGTGCATTCATGTGACCTATGGTATTTGTTGTAGCTTATACAGATGAACATGACATGATGAGCTATATTGATGATAATTATGATTTATTGTTGAACATACTGGGATTTAATTCTCACTATATTTTTATATCGTGTTCAGAAGACCAAATGTACAGATATTCTTTATGACTGACTTTTAGCGTACGTAGGGTCGAGTTGGCTAAGATCTCGGTAAAGGTACAACCACCCACACTCGTATTCTTCGAACTAGTCAATATGGATGAATAAGATGTAGACATATATGTGTTTGATTTTTGTATGGACGTTTTAAATTAATGATGTGTATGTGAACTCAAAATTGTATCAGTGTTAATGGTATAGAATGAGAACTTTTTATGGAGGCCCTTAAGCACTGCCTCAAACACGATTGTTTATCTATCGTGTCCAAAAGTGGCTTTAGGTCATATGAAGATGAGAGAGTTGAAGAACTAGATGGCATTGAAATCATTCATGCCTCAAATCTTAGACTTCTGTGTTGTTTGTTTATTTAACAAATAAGAAAGATGACATTTAAGAAAAATTTGACAGTTTCCCAATAAATTGTAACTCTCCCTTTATATATAAACAAATAAATCTTGATAAAAAATTTGTTTGATTGCCTTAGTAGATTACATATATGTACCACAAGTGAAATTTAACAAACAAGATTTTTATTTATGCAACATAAATACTACAATACTAGATTTGACAATCTCAAGTATGTAAAAAAAGTATTAGCATGAAGTTTGTAAAAAAAATTCAAAACCATGGGTTAGCAGTTCAATTTTTGAAGTATTGATAGAGATAGTATACCTAACAATTTTGAACATCAAAAAATTTATATTGTCAATTGAGTTGAAGAATACAAAGTTCAAAATGATAATATAATATGATTATAGAATATAATGGCTAAAATTCAAAAGAACACCACAGTATAAAATTATTTCAATGATATTATTCTAAGTAAAAGTATAGTTAAAGCTAAAGTTAAAATAAGGTTATAATTAAGTTTTACAAGTCAAGAGATAAAAAGAAGTCCAAAGAAAAAAAGTGGTATAATTGTGTTATGTACAATTTATTGAGTACTAGCAGTCTTACATATAGGCCAATTCAATAACTGATAATCCATTAAAAAAGCTCTCATAACTAATCAAATAAGATCATATCTCGATTGATCAAAATAGCATAAGGTTTGTGACTAGAGACTAGTTATGTTATATTACTTTTTTTTTTATAAAAAAAACCACACTAACTAATTTCCTTGAAAATAAGAACCTAGATAATATCATAACAACACTTCATTTCCATTAGATCTTCTTCAGTATTTTTTATAATGGAGAGATATTTCAAGTACAATTAGTAGTGGTATGTTCCAACTTAAATAGAAAAGTCCATTAAATCTCATAACATTCAATATCCAAATTCCAAACAAACTTCTGATATCACAAAAAACTTCACATAAAAAACTCAGACTAGGTATTACCATGCATTTAATGAGAAAAATGCATCACATGTGACATCCTATTACTGGATAAACCATGTAAAGGAATAAGCATTCTCAATACATCAGTAAGAAAATAAAAGCCAAAAAATGGGGAAAAAATATGGATATTATAAATTACAAGAAAAATAAAATATAAGATTGGTCAAGAATGCCTAACTCTAAATTTTCCTATTGTTAGTGAATTGAATGTTGACTTAAAATAGTTTATCTCAAATTGGAAACTGTAGGTAATGAGGTTTTATATAAAGATTAAGTGGAAAAATTACAACTAAATCATGATGAACAAGTTCCAACAAAACTGATGCATTTACTAGCTTCTAGTTTGAATAGACAATGATGTTAAAAACTTTTAAAAAATTGTGATAGAACATTAACACTATAAAATACAAAAAAATAGTGATTTTAGCAACAATTGTTACTTTTTCAATTCAAAAGATCTAAATCCATCAGGAACTAACAACTAACTCTAGTAGAAATATAGTATTGTGGAGTCATTGAGTGATGGCCGAAGTACTTTTTGGTCTTTGAAAATTCATTTAAATTTTGTTTTTATTTAATGAGATGTATGCTGATGTAGACAAAATAGCATACATCATGGCACTAGATTACATCATTTACATACCTTACATCAAAGTAAAAAAAATTCATTTCTTCTTCTTCTTCTCTATCTCTTTCAACTCATTTTCCCTCTTCTACAACCCATTTTTCTCTATATCTCACTCTCTTCTTCTTTCTTTCTCTAAGTCTATCCATTGTCTCATTTCTCTCTCACTCTTATTGAATCCACTAGGAATCTTCATTGGATTTGATTTGATCAAATGATTTAAAAAAGGAAAAATATTAAGTTCATGTTTTATTTAGGAAGAAAGGTTATTATCATTATAATGACTTTGATTTGACCAAATGATGATTCAACAATCAGGATCAGCTACACAAGAGATATAAAATTCTTATATGTTTTTGTTTGTCCTAAAATACCAAATCATAGAGAGGACCATGAGTATTTAATAAATATAAAAAATAAAAATATATTTTTTGTTTCAAAATTAAAAAAAAATGTTTTGATGATTTAGAACTTATGGTTGCAGGTAATTCCATGACATTTTTATTTGATATTGAGAGCAGAAGCTGATATTAATTTTCCAATACTGACCTGTTTCTTTTAAAAAATTGCTCATTCTATCCAACACTAGTTTCCCATCCAATGTCATTAGAAACAAGTTGTAATTAATTCAAACAAATCATATATTTCTCTTTACTTCTCTTATTAACCCAAAAAATTAATTACATATGTAGGTAGCCAAATTTACCATACTGTTTGGCTAATTGTTGAACTTGTGCGGCTACTTCACCATATGGTCATTACGAACATGAAAGCTAAGTCCAAGTTTTAGCAAATGCGTCTCAACCTTTTCATTGGATCCAATTCCTTGAAGAGGGAGAAAGAGATTTAGAAAGAGAAAAAAGGCAAAGAATAAGGGGGTGAGTTGGAGAGAAAAATAAATTGCAGAAGTAAGAGATAGAGAGTTAGAGAAAGAAGGGGAAGTAGAAGAGGCGAATATTTTTTTACTTTGGATGTCAAGTTTCTGAACAATGGAGTTGAGTATCATGATGTGTGTAATTTTGTAAGATTTATGCATACATTTTGCATAAATGGATTTAACAAAATTAGAGAAAATTAATACTTAAGTCCTTGATGGTTATTAATTAGGGTTAGTTGACATGATTGTTATCAATTAACTAAACCTAAAGAGAAATAAGGATAACCTCCCAATGGTAGATATTCAAAATAGAATTGATTATATTGTCAATGATCAATACAGTCCTTGATGGTGGAAATCAACCAAAACCAACACTCTGATCATTAATCACTCTCTTATTCCATTTATTGCAATCATTCTCTTCTTACTTTGTTCATTTATTTACAGCATTCAAAATCCCCAATTACATTCACAAAAGGTAATACTAGTCTTTATGGGATTTACCCCTACTATCACTAGTACATGTTAGTTTTGAGGTAAAAAATTTATTATATTTGGTGTACCTATGATATTACCCACCACAAATATTTCAAATACTAGATTTGTCTTGCCCACTATATAGAAAGGATGTGGATAAGACGAATCACATTCTCCCCTATATACATTAAACAATAGGTCTAATTATTCTTCGAGTATAGCTCAGTTAATATAGCTATAACCTACAAGAATTTATCCTTCCTTATTTCATCTTTGGCTTTTCGAATCCACTAAAATCTATGGCTAACTATAGAACATTCTATTTTACATCCTAAATTGAAGTCGATCAACATTTCATTGATCTAATCACTCGCCCATCAAAACAACCTCAACTAGAACCAAACATAACCTCACATACCAACACCCAAAATAAAATTTAATAAGCATGAGAGTAGAAACAACCTAATCAATTAATTTAGGCAAAGCCTAAACCAAAAAAAATTAGGGATGTTATTTTCAAAGAATCAAACCTTAAATCCCTAAAAGTCCTCACACACCACGAACTAAACAATGTTATTTGAAAAGAATCAAACCACATTTGGACACAAACATTTAAAAGCATTAAGTTAATTTCAAAGAATCAATCCATATTTGGAAAGCCAACCTGTGTTGTAGGTGGATACTCTTGGAAGCAGACATGTACGGTGGAAGACTAACATATATGAACGTCAGTTGACAATGAGGAAAGCTCACCGAAAAAGAATCCATAGGTAGGCTCAGTTGATGGTGACCTTTTTCATCTGAAGTGCTTACTCATTGTGTTTCGTTGCGGGGATGATATCTCTGTGGAAAAAAAAAATTATGAGTTGTACTTTTTTTCTTTTTTTTATACTTTTAGTGGCCACCCTGGTGGCCGCCATTGAAAGATATCTCAGTTTGTTCTTTTTAATACACCCACTTTCAATGATGAATTTTAAAATTCACCACTAAAATTTTACCTTTCAATGGTGATCTTAATAAAGTCACTATTGAAAGTATCCTTTTAGTGCCAACTCTTTTAGTGGTGACTTATATAGGTCACCACTGAAAGTTTGGTTTTCCTTGGTGACCGATATGAGTAGCCACTAAAAGGGTGCCACTAAAAGTTAATTTTCTTGTAGTGTGATATGCTGGGATGATGATGACTGTTATTTTTGGGTTTATTTTTCTCTCTTGGACCTCTCTATTTAGATATCATCTCTCTATCTACCTTTACACTTTCTTTCTTTGGTTCAAGACCATTTAACATGATTTTCTATCCATGTAAAAGGATAGGTTCTGCTCAAGGGAGCAATAGGTCATTGGGGGAGCTATGAATGCATGTGGTGTGATAAAGTTACAGGATACCTAGCTTCTCATCAAACTGATAGATATTTAGATATATGTTAGAAGAGTTTTGTACACAAGAAGGTTATTTTTCTTTTTGTGAAGGGGACATTCAATTGATTGGGTTTAAGTTAATTAGGCACATTTAAAAATAATGGGTCAACGTGTTTTCTATATGAAACTTATGAAAAGTATGGAAAAGATTCATTAGGGACAATTGGGTATAGCTTCCCATGTTCATAAGCATATTTTAAACTAAACTCCTTATTATGTTGATTCTTGTCCCTTCCAATTTTGTTTTCCTTGGCCAAAATCCTTCCTTTGAATACTCCCCAAGCTTTCTATTTTGGTGAAACAATTGATAAGATTCATAGGATATGCAAAAAAAATCAGATGCTCGAGAAAATAAAGCTTTTTCAGAGATCAACTTATCATCTTACGATAGGATCATGGCATTAGCTATTGAGCTCTTCACAACGTTATATGTTGGCATGTATCTCCCATCCAAACTTGTCACTGGTGGCACGATTCTATAGGCCACTAGTGACTTCACCTGAGATACCAACTATTGTGTCGATCTATATACCTTTTTTGTACAACCATTCTTCCAACCTTTACTGTGCCCCTTTCATCAATGATAAGTCACTTTAATCCATTCATCACCTTTATTCCTCCAATCCTTTCTTTGGTTAAGAAGATCAATTAGGAAGGATTGTTGTGGAGGCACCAAATTCTTTACACTAATGTTTAGTTGAGCTCTAAGACAAGTGGATTCAAAAACACTTTAGGCTAGTTACAACTAATGTGAACCAATTTCATACAATTGAAGCACATGTTTCTTGTACCCTCAGATACCACTTCCAAAGATAGACCATTGAACTCAAAGGAATCTCTAAAGGGATTAAAGCGATCATGTTTAATATATAATCTGGATAATCAAGTTCTTTGCTTGTTTACAGAAAGGTGATCAAGCTTGATGACTATACCAAATAAAGAGGAAACTATGAGGAGTACATTTTTTATTTTCAAAATATTTGATGAGAAGAAATGTGATTTTAACCCAAAGAGCCAAGGTGCCTTTGTTAATGGCTTGATCCAGCTAAAATTTAGAACCCATTTACGGACAACCACAAAGAATTTCCCTATGAACCATAGGCCATCAAAGATAATCAAAGTTTGTTGCTAAGCATATTCAAGTTGGAAAGCCACAAACCCCTTACCTAAATCAATGGATTCAGGGAGAGCTTACGTTTTCCAAATAAGCGTAAGTTTGTGTCTCAGAGTGTTTAGGTCAAAGATCATCCCCAAAACTCTGACAATAATGGCATATTGCCATGGAATGCAAAGTTATCCATGTTCCTCCATAGAGATAATACCAATTTTGGGGAAGACCAAAAAAGGAAACAAAAGAAGGATGAGTCTACGAACTGGTGGAGCAAGGAAGGGGTGTGCCAAGGTGGCTTACAATGACTTGTCAAAACGATTCTTGGTTGTTGAAAAGTGCTTAATGTTGGGGGAGGTGGGGACGGACTTAGTTGTTGTATATGGCAAGGAATGGAGGCAGCTGAAGGTGGTTACAGGGCATCCATATGCTATAATTATGAAAAAAATTAAAGTATCTCCTTTCTCTTCTTTGATTCTTCATTTCTTCTGTTTTTCTTTGAAAATATTTTAAGCTTGCCTACTACTCAATATTAACATTTATAATTTGATATATATTGAAGATTGAAGATTTAAAAGTTAAGGTTTGTTGTTTAAGATTGATAAATAATACATAGTCTAATTAGCTTGAGTTTATAAATTATAATGTACTATATGGACATGGTGAAAGTAGTTACAATATGATTATCTTGTGTCTTGTAGATAACTTTACTATACAAAAGTTAGGGTATATGTTTTAATTAATTATTACTTTGAAATGCTATTTTTTATGTTATTTTCTTAATTTTTTAAGAATTTTTTTAAAATTTTCTGGTGAGTTTGTGGATCATTGTCTACATAACCCATCAACTCATCTTAGGTGAATCAAGTTGACTCACCTAATATATTTAAAAAGAGACAAACATGACCCATCTCACTTAACTCCCTAACGTGTGGTGAGCTAAGCCAAGTGAGCTAGGTTGTCTCAATTTCTATAGATTTTTGTGCCTACATTAGTTTTATAGCTTTGGAGGAAGGTTGGAGTTGCTTCTTCTTCTTTTTTTAATAAAAATTTCATCATGTAATATTTTTGCTGACTTCTTTATTTTTATTTGACTGAAAATATTTTCCAAAATACTTATTTTCCTTTAAAACAAATGAAGCCTAAATTACATTCATTTTTCTTAAACTTGCTTAAATGACACCACCCTGAATTTGTGCAAATATTACATTTCATTTTCAAAAAATCAATTTGACTAAAAACATAATTAATTATTCTAACAAAATATTCAGTTGAAATTAACTTAAAATAAATTAAATAATCTTATTTACTAAATTTATTTTTACTTAAATTTTTTTTTTTTTGACAAATCTTTGTCATATAAGAAAATTGAAAAGAATTATTTCGATTAGAGAAAGAAAATAAAAATAAAAATAGTTTAAAAATAATTGTTTAATAGTAAGGAAAATTAACAAATAGTTTTTTTTCACAAAGATATTGCATAGAGAGAAGGGAGTGAAAAATCGGACCCATATACGTTAAGACCTAATGTGTTCATAATTAAGTATGATTTTAATACCTTTAAAATTAATTTTTATTTGATTTAATTAAAATATGATTAAAAATTAGTTTAGTTTTGTGTTTTGTATTATAGGAACAAAGGAAGAAGAAAAGAGGAGAAAAAAATAATAAATTCATGGAAAAATGCTGAATTGTAGCAATTCCAGACTTTTCATCACTAATTAGACTATATCTTCCACATATGAACTTCCATCAAAGTGATTTATGTAACAACTCCATTTAAGTATCAATTTTTTGTTTAAATACCATGAAGTTATTACCTCGTTAAAACTTAACTCAATATAACATTTATTTAATTTATACAATACAGAGTTTACATACATGTCATTAATCAAAATATACGTACAACATATCAAACACATAAAAATCTATATCTTATTTATTCTGGTTGACCAATTTCGGAGATACAGGTGCGGGTGGTTGCACCTTCACCGGGATCTAAGCCAACTCGACCACAAACATTTTATTTGCTTTTGGGATCTGCCCAACATAAAGTACTCGATCCAACGTGCATTAAAAGCCAAAGCTATAGAAAAATTTGCATAACTAATTTTCTGAACATGATATGGAAATATAGTGAGAATTAAATCTCAGTAAGTTCAACAATAAATCATCATCAATATAGCTCATCACATCATGTTCAGCTGTATAAACTACAGAAAATATCTTTGGTCACATGAATGCATTATATCTATGCACATAAGAATCATACAGTAATAATATGTATAACAGGAGTAACTATTTTTAGAATATCATATGATGGCCAACAACTTATTCTCATTTCAACCTACCCCGGTCAAGGTGAGTATCATCTACTCTCCGGTACGGGCTTTTCTCGCTCCGTTCGACATGGCACACTTTCTCTTTCTTTTCTCATAATCATAATCATAATCATAACCGTTGGTAGGGCGTCCCCTACTGATGCACCACACGGATTGCCATGTGACCGTGCTCATTTCTTTTCTTTTCACAATGATAGCCAAAAATATGCTTTCAATAACAAGTATGTTCATCAAAATATAACTATTACCATAAATCATTGGTAATCATGCCATGAACATAACCATTTCTAATATCACTTTATAAAATATTTCCATGTCATAATTTCACACTTAAGATGGTAAGAAGTTCATACAATGGCAATGGCTATGGCATATACTAGTCATTTATTATTTTCATTTATAAGATTCGTCTTTTTTTTTAAATATTAATTTTATTTCTTTATTTTCTTGATGCAGGTTTTCATCATATCTAACCTTCTCTTTATGCTTGGCCTTTAGTAATTTTCTTCTTATTTATATCATTTCCAACACATGTTCTTACAAATTTATAGAGCATTGTTCTCCAATTTGATTTCTATTGTTACCCTAGAGTTAAAGAGGTTCATCTAGGGTAGAAAAATGTTGAAAATAGGCTTCACCAGCTTCCAACACGGTCTGGCCATGTTCTAGGACACGGCCATGCTTTAAAAATACTTCAAATGTACTAAAAAGCAGCACCGAACACGGCTAACTCGTGCTTGAAGCACCCAGAACACGGCCTGGTCGTGTTATGTGACCTTTGATCACTACTCAGAGCATAACTCTCTCATTTTAACTCCTATTGAGGTGATCTTTGTGTCTATGGATAGCTAAGACAATTATCTAAACCTCTTATGTTAATCATATTAGCAACATAGTAATAAATCGTGGTGTTATTGCTCCCATAAATTCAATATTATTTCTTCTCGGGTAGGTTCTAACCTTTACTTACTAATTTGACTATATCTCCCACATAAGAATTCCAAATTAAGTTATTCCAGTGGCTAAACATCCGTGACACAAAACTATATAATTCATATGTTAACCATTTATTTTAATTCCTTATAGAAGTTTCCCAGAATTTAAAAAACCGAAGCTATCCTAACATATTCTTCCCTGATTAACCATTTTCTGACCTTTGTTTACTAATCGGAACATATCTACCTCATATGAACTCTAAATTGAATTATTCCAGTGGCTTAAAATCCATGACACAAATAGTTATAATTCTTATGTTAACCATTTATTTTAATTCCATACAGATAATTCCCAGAATTTAAAATACAGAAACTATCCTAACATATTCTTCCCTGATGAACCATTTTCTGACCTTTGACTATTAATCAGACCATATCTACCTCATATGGACTCTAAATTCAATGATTCCAGTGGCTGAAAATCCATGACACATATATCTTTAATTCTTATGTTAACCATTTATTATAATGCCTTATATATTGTTCCCAGAAATTAAAACACCGAAACTTAAAATTCTGCCAACCATAGCCATACCCATGCAGAACTATCTACACCAACCTAAGTATTCAAACATACATCACATGCAAGATCAATATGTAACATGATATAGCAACATCATGACCAATCATAAAAGTTCTAAGATCAAAATCTCATATAAATATTATAAGTTTCAAAAGTTTTCTTCAAAAAGAAATATTGTTAAACTTACATGGAGCACTTAGTCCCCTAGACTTCTCCTTCCTCTTTCTTCCTTTCTTCCTCTCCTTTCCTCACTCTACCTTGCTTCTATTTTTCCTCTCCCTCACTTGGACGAAATTATAATGTTGTAAGGGTGGGTTTTCTTATATAGACCACCAAATAATTCACCTTTCATGATCATGGGTCTACCTTATCACAATTAGGATACACTTTGTTGAATTTTTGGAAAACAAACAACTTATGTTCTTGTCTTCCTCTTCCTTAGTCAAGATATGCATAGGAAAATGAGATTTGTATTTTGAAAATTATGATGATATGTTCTTAAGATAAGGGACAAGGTCCCTTTGATTTAGGGATTCTTTTCCATTTTCTTTTGTCTTAAACAATTATGATAGGTTTGCCTTTTTAGGTGACAAATTTCTAGCCCTTGAATCTCCGTTATTTGGTTGATATTATTTGTGTGGGATAGGAATGTTTTGTCCTAATGCCATGTATTATCATACCACTTGCTAGAATTATGAGTGTAGGATATAGATGTTTTTGTCCTAAAGCCTTGTATTATCATGCCACTTGCCAAAATGATGAATGTAGAATCACACCACTTGCTAAATGTTTGTCTTAATGCCATGTAACATAATCTTTATTATTACGTTATTATATCATCACCTAGTTTATTTTATTTTATTTTATTTTTCCTCTTGGATTTGGGCTTATTCCTACACATTATGGGCTTATTCCTACCCATTTTCTTTGCTTTGGATAAAATTCTACCTTTCTTGGAGGGCTTGGTCACATTTTCATAATTTTTGGGCTATTGGTCCAATTACTATATCCTAGTCCAAGTCTATGTTTTATTTCCTGCCTAGGTTATCCAATGGCTTGCTAGAAACTTATGTGAAGTGGAAAAACTCTATATGAAGTGTCCATAGGTAAAAGCCCAATGTATGGGTAAAGATTTTAAACTTAGTAACTCTAGTTCTTGAATTAGGAAAAATTATCCTAATTCAATGTTCTTGAAATTTTAAGACCTTTACATGTTTCTAAAAATTTATCTTCCTTATCCAAGAATTTTGCATCTCTTTAATATGTTATTTTTAATTTCTTTCCTATTAGGTTTTCCCTCTTTATTTGTTCTCTTAATGTTAGAAACATTTTCTATGCATATACATAAGGTGAAGAATTTCTAAGGATTATATTTCCTTAGATATCTAAAATATTGTCTAATAAATTTTATTTCCTTAATTAAATTTTTATGTACTTTTATCAATAAAAGAAACGAAGTTAGGGATGTTACATTTCTCTCCCCCTAAAAGAAATTTTATCCTCAAAATTTCAGAAATTACCTTATAAGAACAATTGCAGATATTTCTTCCTCATGATTTCTTCCAGCTCCCAAGTTGCTTCTTCCGAAGTCAAACCTTCCCATAACACCTTAACTAGGGGAATGGTTTTATTTCTCAGTTGCTTCACATCAGTGTCCAATATGGATGCAGGTACTAGCTGGTATGTCATGTTCTCCTTTATTTGGATTGGTTCATCCTGTATTACATGTGATGAATCTGGAAGATACTTCCGCAACTGTGATACGTGGAAAACATTATGCAGGTTGGACAAATTAGGTAGGAGAGCAACTTGATATGCTGATGTCCCTACTTTTTTCAGAATTTGGTAAGGTCCCAAAAATCGCGGACTTAGCTTTCTTGTTTTGAGAGACCTACCAACTCCAGTAGTCGGGAAAAGTTTCAGAAATACATGGTCTCCTTCCTCAAACTCTAGAGGTCTATGTCTCTTATCGTAGTAACTCTTTTGCCGACTCTGAGCTGTAAGTATTTTGTTTCGTATCATCCTGATTTGTTCAATGGTTTGTTAAACTAGATCAGGACCCAACAAGTTCTTTTCTCCTACCTCGAACCAACATAGTGGAAATCAGCACTTTCTACCATATAAAGCTTCATAGGGGGCCATCTTAATACTAGAGTGATAGTTATTATTATAAGCAAACTCTACTAAAGGTAGGTACTTATCCCATCCTTTACCTTGCTCTATCACACAGGCCCTCACATATCTTTTAGGGTTTGAATTGTTCATTTTGTCTGCCCGTCTGTCTGAGGATGGTAGGCAGTACTGAACCGCAACTGAGTACCAAAAGCTTCCTGCAACGCCTTCCAAAACCTCGACGTGAACCTCGAATCTCTATCAGAAACAATATTTAAGGGAATCCCATGGAGTCTAACTATTTCTTGGACGTACAATTGGGCCAATTTATCCTGTGAAAAATTAATTTTTATGGGCAAAAAGTGAGCAGATTTTGTTAATCTGTCAACTATTACCCAGATAGAGTCATGTCCCACTGAAGTCTTAGGTAAACCTACAACAAAGTCCATCGAGATACTATCCCATTTCCATTTAGAGATCTCAAGAGGTTGTAGAAATCCCCCTGGCTTTTGATGCTCCACCTTCACCTTTTGACAAATGAGACATTTCGCCACAAGCTCGGCAATGTACTTTTTCATCCCTGGCCACCAATACATCCTTTTTAAATCCTGATACATTTTAGTGCATCCAGGATGGACTGTGTATTTACTCTCATGAGCTTCCTGCAGGATCTTAGTCCTCAACTCTCGTTCTTGAGGGACACAAATCCTTCCCTGATACATGATTGCCCCATCTTCCATAACAGAAAAATTACCTTGGTCTTTATGATCCTGTAAGTATTGGTCGTGAGCTTGAGCCTCTTTGATCAGGGCTCTAAGGTCACACCATATACGTAAACCATTAATGGTTAACTTCTTTGAGGAAAAAGTAGTGTCCAGCTTCAAATTCCGAAACTCCTCTAGCATTTGCATCTCATACAACATCATCTGGCCCATGTGTAGAGATTTTCGACTTAAGGCATCAGCTACAACATTCGCCTTTCCTGGATGATACTTTATCTCAAACTTGTAGTCATTGAGAAATTCCACCCATCTTCGTTGCCTCATATTTAACTCCTTTTGATCAAAGAGATATTTAAGACTCTTGTGATCGCTATATACTTCAAAGGTTGCTCTGTATAAGTAATGTCGCCAAATATTTAAAGCAAACACCACCGCCGCCAATTCAAGATCATGGGTTGGATAGTTTCCTTCGTGGGGTCTTAGTTGTCTAGAGGCGTAAGCAACTACTCTCTTGTCTTGTATTAGCACACACCCTAGCCCTTTCTTTGAAGCATCACTATACACTTCAAAATGTCCTATGGGGTCTGGAATAATTAAAACTGGAGGAGTGGTCAGTCTTGTCTTAAGCTCCTGAAAACTAGCTTCACATTGATCAGTCCATTTGAAAAGACTTCCCTTGCTGGTCAATTTAGTCAATGGCAAGGCTATACAAGAGAAGTTTTGTATAAACCTTCTGTAGTATCTTGCCAAACCCAGGAAACTTTTGACTTCTGTAACCGTCTTTGGTGTCTCCCACTGAATCACTGCTTCCGTCTTGCTAGGATCTATGGCTACCCCACTATTAGAGATGACATGTCCGAGAAAATTCACCTCTGACAGCCAAAATTCACACTTCTCCAATTTGGCATATAACTTTTTCTCTTTCAGCACTTGCAGCACGATTCAGAGATGTTGTTCATGTTCTTTCTCACTCTTAGAGTATATCAAGATGTCATCAATGAACACTATAATAAATTGATCTAGGTAGGGTCGAAAAATGCGATTCATGTAATCCATGAAAATGCACAGGTTCATTCGTCAACCCGAAGGGCATTACGAGAAACTCATAGTGCCCATACCTAGTCCTAAAGACAATTTTTGGTACGTCCTCCTCCTTAATCCTAATCTGATGATATCCTGACCTCAAGTCAATTTTAGAAAAGATGGAGGCACCCTTCAATTGATCCAATAAGGCATCTATCCTAGGGAGAGGGTACTTGTTTTTGATAGTCACCTTATTCAGCTGTCTGTAATCTATGCATAGTCTCAAGCTCCCGTCTTTTGTAACATCCTTAATTTCGTTTCTTTTATTGATAAAGGTACATAAAAAATTTTAATTAAGGAAATAAAATTTATTAGACAATATTTTAGATATCTAAGGAAATATAATCCTTAGAAATTCTTCACCTTATGTATATGCATAGAAAATGTTTCTAACATTAAGAGAACAAATAAAGAAGGAAAATCTAATAGGAAAGAAATTAGAAATAACATACTAAAGAGATGCAAAATTCTTGGATAAGGAAGATAAATTTTTAGAAACAAGTAAAGGTCTTAAAATTTCAAAGAACATTGAATTAGGGTAATTTTTCCTAATTCAAGAACTATAGTTACTAAGTTTAAAATCTTTACCCATACATTGGGCTTTTACCTATGGACACTTCATATAGAGTTTTTCCACTTCACATAAGTTTCTAGCAAGCCCATTGGATAACCTAAACAAGAAATTAAACATAGACTTGGACTAGGATATAGTAATTTCACCAATAGCCCAAAAATTATGAAAATGTGACCAAGCCCACCAAGAAAGGAAGAATTTTATCCAAAGCAAAGAAAATGGGTAGGACAAGCCCATAAGGGGTAAGAATAAGCCCAAATCCAAGAGGAAAAATAAAATAAAATAAATTAGATGATGATATAATAATAAGAATAAAGATTAGGTTACATGGCATTAAGACAAAAATTTAGCAAGTGGTGTGATTCTACATTCATCATTTAGGCAAGTGGCATGATAATACAAGGCTTTAGGACAAAAACATCTATATCCTTCACTCATAATTTTAGCAAGTGGTATGATAATACATGGTATTAGGACAAAACATTCATAGCCCACACAAATAATATCAACCAAATAATGGAGATTGAAGGGCTAGAAATTTGCCACTTAAAAAGGCAACCTATCATAATTGATTAAGACAAAAGAAAAATTAAATGAATCCCTAAATCAAAGGGACCTTGTCCCTTATCTTAAGAACATATCATCATAATTTTCAAAATACAAATCTCCTTTTCCTATGCATATCTTGACTAAGGAAGAGGAAGACAAGAACATAAGTTGTTTGTTTTCCAAAAATTCAACAAAGTTTATCTTAATTGTGATAAGGTAGATCCATGATCATGAAAGGTGAATTATTTGGTGGTCTATATAAGAGAACCCACCCTTACAACACTTTAATTTCGTCCAAGTGAGAAAGAGAGAGAAATAGAAGCAAGGTAGAGTGAGGAAAGGAGAGAAGAGAGAAGAAGAAAGGAAGGAAGAAGAAGGAGAAGTTTAGAAAGCTAAAGGTAAGTTTAACAATACTTCTTTTTGAAGAAAACTTTTGAAACTTATAATATTTATATGAGATTTTGATCTTAGAACTTTTATGATTGGTCATGATGTTGCTATATCATGTTACATATTGATCTTGCATGTGATGTATGTTTGAATACTTAGGTTGGTGTAGATAGTTCTGCATGGTTATGGTTATGGGTGGCAGAATTTTAAGTTTCGGTATTTTAATTTCTGGGAACAATCTATAAGGAATTAAAATAAATGGTTAACATAAGAATTAAAGATATATGTGTCCCGGATTTTTAGCCACTGGAATCATTCCATTTGGAGTCCATATGAGGTAGATATGGTCTGATTAGTAGTCAAAGGTCAGAAAATGAATCATCAGGGAAGAATATGTTAGGATAGCTTCGGTAATTTAATTTCTGGGAATTATTGGTAGGGAATTAAAATAAATGGTTAACATAAGAATTAAAGATAAATGTGTCATGGATTTTTAGCCACTGGAATCATTCCATTTGGAGTCCATATGAGGTAGCTATGGTCTGATTAGTAGTCAAAGGTCAGAAAATGAATCATCAGGGAAGAATATGTTAGGATAGCTTCGGTAATTTAATTTCTGGGAATTATTGGTAGGGAATTAAAATAAATGGTCAACATAAGAATTAAAGATATGTGTGTCATGGATTTTTAGCCACTGGAATCATTCAATTTGGAGTTCACATGTGGTAGATATGGTCCAATTAGTAAGCCAAGGTCAGAAAATGGTTCATCAGGGAAGATTATGTTAGGACAGCTTTTGTATTTTAATTTCTGGGAATTTTATTTATGGAATTAAAATAAATGGTTAATATGAAAGTTATATATCTATGTCTCATGGAAATACACCCACTGGAATTATGCAATTTGGAGTTCCAATTTGGGAGATATGGTCTAATTAGTCAGTAAAGGTCAGAACCTATCCGAGAGGAACTATCATGTACTTTGATGGAGTAATATCACCTTTGTTTCTTAATTTTTCGCTACAATGTTCAACATAATAGTTTTAGATAATTGTTTTATCTTGAAATAGACACCAAGATCACCTACATCAGAGTTAAATTGAGGGAGTTATGCTCTGATTAGTAAGAGAAGGTTAGATAGGATGAAAACCTGCATCAAGAAAATAAAGAAATAAAATTAGTATTTAAAAAAGAAGATGAATCTTAATAAATGACTAGTATAGCCATAGCCATTGCCATTGCATGAACTTACTACCATTTTAAGTGTGTAATTTTTAACATGGAATTTACCCTAGTACTCATATAAATTTACAAGAAGTTTTGAAAGTGCCGGTTTTTATTTGAAAAATCTTAGTATGCTCCGTGGTTGCAGTATTTTCACATCAGAAAAGAATTATTCTAGTTACTGGAAAACAAAATTGTGATTTGTGAAAAGTGCATGTCTAAGGAAAGCTCTGGCAAGGAAAGACATGGTACTTAAGCGTGTCCATTAGTGACCCACCTCTCTTTCCTGGGAACTTTTCTGGTGCGCTGTTTACAGACTACAATTACTATCCAGTTACTAAGGTATTAGTATGGAATTTTGACATGGAAATTTTTTATAAAGTGATATTTTAAATGGTTATGTTCATGGCATGATTACCAATGATTTATGGTAATAGTTATATTTTGATGGACATACTTGTTATTGAAAGCATATTTTTGGCTATCATTGTGAAAAGAAAAGAAATGAGCACGGTCACATGGCAATCCGTGTGGTGCACCAGTAGGGGACGCCCTACCAACGGTTATGATCATGTTAATAAGAAAAGAAAGAGAAAGTGTGCCATGTCGGACGGAGCGAGATAAGCCCGTACCGAAAAGTAGAGAATACTCACCCTGACCGGGGTAGCTTGAAGTAAGAATAAGTGGATAGCCATCATATGAAATTCGAAAAATAGTTATTCATGCCATACATGTCATAACTGTATAATTTTCATGTGCATGATAAAGTGCATTCATGTGACCTAAAGATATTTTCTGTAGTTTATACAGCTGAACATGACGTGATGAACTATATTGATGGTAAATTATGATTTATTGTTGAACTTACTGGGATTTAATTCTCACTATATTTCCATATCATGTTCAGAAGAATAAATATGCAGATATTCTCTATGACACTTATTATCTCTGTACGTTGGATCGAGGTGCCCTACCTTGGGCAACTTCCAGTTATTTCTGATGTAACTGTCGTAGATGTAACTGAGATTCCGGTGGACGTGCCACCCGAACCAGTGTCCCCGGAAGTAGTCGATATAGATGATTAGAACTAATATGTATCTTTGTACAAATGTTTGTAAAATAATGGTGTGTAGTTTGTAAAATAATAGTGTGTATGGAAACTCAGTATTGTATAAATTAAATAAATGTTATATTGAGTTAAGTTGTAACGCGGTAATAACTTCATGGTATTTAAAAAAAAAAAATTACATAAATGGAGTTGTTACATAATTGGTATCAGAGCAGGTCGATCCTAGATGGCCAGTAGTTGGATGGTTATCTGAATCGATCTTATAGTGTCTTGAGTATGTTGTGGTTGTGCTGTGTAGGGGATCAGTGATTCATATAGGTAAGAAATTACTAGTGTTTCCTATCTATATGCCGAGGTGGTGTTATGACTGCTATTAAATATTTTTGAACTAACTATTGGGCTTGATCACCTCAATAGCAGCATAACTTTGTTTTGTACCATAGTAGGAAATGGCACCACCAAGGAGGAATCCAGCAACCAATGCAGAGGAAACCCTGCACAACCTGGCCACAGCAATTCGAGACCAAGTTATGACCACCAACCAAATTTTACAACATCTCCAGAATGCTAATAACACAAATGTTGAGATTGGTCCTAACAACCGGACGGCTGGAAAAGATAATGGTATATCCGAGTTCCTGAGGACTAGACCACCTTGTTTCCAAGGTGGTTATGACCCAACGGTAGCCGAAAGGTGGATTAGGGAATTAGAGAAAATCTTTGAAGTGATGGGCTGTACTGAAGAGCAGCAAATCATTTTTGCTGCATATATGTTAAAGGATGAAGCAGAATACTGGTGGCGTGGAGCTAGAGAACTTTTAGCTCATCAAGGAAGACAGATCACCTGGCAAGTGTTCAAGGACATTTTTTTTGAAAAGTACTTTCCAAGTACTGTACGGGCAGAGAAAGAGATCGAATTTCTCCAACTCAGGCAAGGAAGCATGACCGTGGACCAGTATATCGCAAGGTTCGAGGAGCTGTCTAAGTTCTCCTCTTATCTGCGATATAACCCAGATGAAGCATGGAAGGCGGTTAAGTTTGAAGCGGGACTAAACCCGGAGTTAAAGAATGCTGTTATAGCTATGGAGATCAGGGAGTTTGTACCTCTGATAAATAAATGCAGACTCCTGGAAAAGAGTTTAAGGGCAGTGGAAGACGAGAAGCAAAGGCGAAACCTATGGAAAAGGAAGAAAAATTTTCCCAACCCTAGAAAGAACGTGAGAAGAAGTGGATATGGAGCTGGTAAGAGGCCATTGATTGCGGGTCCTAGGCCTTTTCAACAAGACCTCGCCTCAGTCAAGTGCGCTAAATGCGGACGCATGCATGGTAACCGGCCATGCTACATGGGACAAGATGTCTGCTTCAATTGCGGACAGAAGGGACATTTTGCGAGAAACTGCCCACAGAATGTAGGAAAGCAGCCAGAACAGAGGCCTCAGGTGAAAGGAAGGGTTTTCACCCTGAGCGGCCAAGAGGCAGCTCAATCTTCTGAAATGATTCAAGGTACATGCTATATTTATGGATTTGCTCTTATGGTGTTATTTGACTCTGGTGCTAGTCATTCATTTATATCAGAAGAATGTATTAGGAAGTTTCAGTTCCCTATTTCTGAAACTCCCTATGAGCTATCTGTAGTAACCCCTACAGGGGAACGGGTATTAACTTCCTCTGTATGTAAGGACTGTCAAGTCACCATCCAGGAGAAAACTTTTTCTGTAGACCTCGTCAGTTTACCTTTAAGAGGTATTGAGGTCATTCTAGGGTTAGACTGGATGTCTAGAAATCGAGTCTTGTTGAATTGTTGTAACAAGACTGTTGAATTTCTACCTTCTACTCCGAAAGAGGAGGTCCAGTTATTGATGTTAAATGCCAATCAAGTTAATAGGGAGTTGAAGAATGGAGTACTTGGATACATTCTCTTGTATTTATCAAACCTAGAAGTCGAATCGAAACTTGATGAAATTCCAATAGCCAACGAGTTTCCTGAAGTGTTTCCATCAGATATTCCAGGCTTACCTCCCAAGAGAGAGATAGAGTTCTCTATTGATCTCCTACCTGGGACAGGGCCTATCTCTATTGCACCATATCGAATGGCCTCGAAGGAACTACAAGAACTAAAGAAGCAGTTGGAGGAACTATTAGACAAGCAATTCATTAGACCGAGTGTATCACCTTGGGGAGCTCCTGTATTGTTTGTTAAGAAGAAAGACGGGAGTTTGAGACTATGCATAGATTACAGACAGCTGAATAAGGTGACTATCAAAAATAAGTATCCTCTCCCTAGGATAGATGACTTATTGGATCAATTAAAGGGAGCCTCCATCTTTTCTAAAATTGACTTGCGGTCAGGATATCATCAGATTAGGATTAAGGAGGAGGACGTACCAAAAACTGCCTTCAGGACTAGGTATGGGCACTATGAGTTTCTCGTAATGCCCTTCGGGTTAACGAATGCACCTGCAATTTTCATGGATTACATGAATCGCATTTTTCGACCCTACCTAGATCAATTTGTTGTAGTGTTCATTGATGACATCCTGATATATTCTAAGAGTGAGAAAGAACATGAACAACATCTCCGAATCGTGCTGCAAGTGCTGAAAGAGAAAAAGTTATATGCTAAATTGGAGAAGTGTGAATTTTGGCTGTCAGAGGTGAAGTTTCTCGGACATGTCATCTCTAATAGAGGGGTAGCCGTAGATCCTAGCAAGACGGAAGCAGTGATTAAGTGGGAGATACCAAAGACGGTTACGGAAATCAGAAGTTTCCTTGGTTTGGCAGGATACTACAGGAGATTTATACAAAACTTCTCTCGTATAGCCTTGCCATTGACTAAATTGACCAGGAAGGGAAGTCCTTTCAAATGGACTGATCAATGTGATGCTAGTTTTCAGGAGCTGAAGACAAGACTAACCACTCCTCCTGTTTTAATTATTCCAGACCCCACAGGACATTTTGAAGTGTATAGTGATGCTTCAAAGAAAGGGCTAGGGTGTGTGTTAATGCAAGACAAGAGAGTAGTTGCTTACGCCTCTAGACAACTAAGACCCCACGAAGGAAACTATCCAACCCATGATCTTGAATTAGCGGCAGTAGTGTTTGCCTTAAAGATTTGGCGACACTATTTGTACGGGGCAACCTTTGAAGTATATTGTGATCATAAGAGTCTTAAATACCTCTTTGATCAGAAGGAGTTAAATATGAGGCAACGAAGATGGGTAGAATTCCTCAATGACTACAAGTTTGAGATAAAGTATCATCCCGGAAAGGCGAATGTTGTAGCAGATGCCTTGAGTCGAAAATCTCTGCATATGGGTCAGATGATGGTGTATGAGATGCAGATGCTAGAGGAGTTTCGAAATTTGAAGCTAGCCCCTACTCTTACTCCAAAGAATCTAGTCATTAATGGTTTAAGTATAGGGTCTGACCTTAGAGCCCAGATCAAAGAAGCTCAAGCTCACGATCAATACTTACAAGATCATAAAGACCAAGGTAATTTTTCTGTAATGGAAGATGGAGCAATCATGTATCAGGGAAGGATTTGTGTCCCTCAAGAACAAGAGTTGAGGACTAAGATACTGCAGGAAGCGCATCAAAGTAAATACACAATCCATCCTGGATGCACTAAAATGTACCAGGATTTAAAAAGGATGTATTGGTGGCCAGGGATGAAAAATGACATTGCTGAGTTTGTGGCGAAATGTCTCATTTGTCAAAAGGTGAAGGTGGAGCATCAAAAGCCAGCGGGATTTCTACAACCTCTTGAGATCCCTAAATGGAAATGGGATAGTATTTCGATGGACTTTGTTGTAGGTTTACCTAAGACTTCAGTGGGACATGACTCTATCTGGGTAATAGTTGACAGATTAACCAAATCTGCTCACTTTTTGCCCATAAAAATAAACTTTTCACTAGATAAATTGGCCCAATTGTACGTTCAGGAAATAGTTAGACTCCATGGGATTCCCTTAAATATTGTTTCTGATAGAGATCCGAGGTTCACGTCGAGGTTTTGGAAGGCGTTGCAAGAAGCTTTTGGTACTCAATTGCGGTTCAGTACTGCCTACCATCCTCAAACTGACGGGCAGACAGAACGAACCATTCAAACCCTAGAAGATATGTTGAGGGCCTGTGTGATAGAGCAAGGTAAAGGATGGGATAAGTACCTACCTTTAGTAGAGTTTGCTTATAATAATAGCTATCACTCTAGCATTAAGATGGCCCCCTATGAAGCTTTATACGGTAGAAAGTGCCGATCTCCACTATGTTGGTTTGAGGTAGGAGAAAAGAACTTGTTAGGTCCTGATTTAGTTCAACAAACCACTGAACAAATCAGGATGATACGAAACAAAATACTTACAGCTCAGAGTCGGCAAAAGAGTTACTATGATAAGAGACATAGACCTTTAGAGTTTGAGGAAGGAGACCATGTATTTCTGAAACTTTCCCCGACTACTGGAGTTGGTAGGTCTCTCAAAACAAGAAAGTTAAGTCCGCGATTTTTAGGACCCTACCAAATTCTAAAGAAAGTTGGGACATCAGCATATCAAGTTGCTCTCCCACCTAATTTGTCCAACCTGCATAATGTTTTTCACGTATCACAGCTGCGGAAGTATCTTTCAGATTCATCACATATAATACTGGATGAACCAATCCAAATAAAGGAGAACATGACATACCAGCTAGTACCTGCATCCATATTGGACACTGACGTGAAGCAACTGAGAAATAAAACCATTCCCCTAGTTAAGGTGTTATGGGAAGGTTTGACTCCGGAAGAAGCAACTTGGGAGCTGGAAGAAGTCATGAGGAAGAAATATCCGCAATTGTTCTTATAAGGTAATTTCTGAAATTTTGAGGACAAAATTTCTTTTAGGGGGAGAGAAATGTAACATCCTTAATTTCGTTTCTTTTATTGATAAAGGTACATAAAAAATTTTAATTAAGGAAATAAAATTTATTAGACAATATTTTAGATATCTAAGGAAATATAATCCTTAGAAATTCTTCACCTTATGTATATGCATAGAAAATGTTTCTAACATTAAGAGAACAAATAAAGAAGGAAAATCTAATAGGAAAGAAATTAGAAATAACATACTAAAGAGATGCAAAATTCTTGGATAAGGAAGATAAATTTTTAGAAACAAGTAAAGGTCTTAAAATTTCAAAGAACATTGAATTAGGGTAATTTTTCCTAATTCAAGAACTATAGTTACTAAGTTTAAAATCTTTACCCATACATTGGGCTTTTACCTATGGACACTTCATATAGAGTTTTTCCACTTCACATAAGTTTCTAGCAAGCCCATTGGATAACCTAAACAAGAAATTAAACATAGACTTGGACTAGGATATAGTAATTTCACCAATAGCCCAAAAATTATGAAAATGTGACCAAGCCCACCAAGAAAGGAAGAATTTTATCCAAAGCAAAGAAAATGGGTAGGACAAGCCCATAAGGGGTAAGAATAAGCCCAAATCCAAGAGGAAAAATAAAATAAAATAAATTAGATGATGATATAATAATAAGAATAAAGATTAGGTTACATGGCATTAAGACAAAAATTTAGCAAGTGGTGTGATTCTACATTCATCATTTAGGCAAGTGGCATGATAATACAAGGCTTTAGGACAAAAACATCTATATCCTTCACTCATAATTTTAGCAAGTGGTATGATAATACATGGTATTAGGACAAAACATTCATAGCCCACACAAATAATATCAACCAAATAATGGAGATTGAAGGGCTAGAAATTTGCCACTTAAAAAGGCAACCTATCATAATTGATTAAGACAAAAGAAAAATTAAATGAATCCCTAAATCAAAGGGACCTTGTCCCTTATCTTAAGAACATATCATCATAATTTTCAAAATACAAATCTCCTTTTCCTATGCATATCTTGACTAAGGAAGAGGAAGACAAGAACATAAGTTGTTTGTTTTCCAAAAATTCAACAAAGTTTATCTTAATTGTGATAAGGTAGATCCATGATCATGAAAGGTGAATTATTTGGTGGTCTATATAAGAGAACCCACCCTTACAACACTTTAATTTCGTCCAAGTGAGAAAGAGAGAGAAATAGAAGCAAGGTAGAGTGAGGAAAGGAGAGAAGAGAGAAGAAGAAAGGAAGGAAGAAGAAGGAGAAGTTTAGAAAGCTAAAGGTAAGTTTAACAATACTTCTTTTTGAAGAAAACTTTTGAAACTTATAATATTTATATGAGATTTTGATCTTAGAACTTTTATGATTGGTCATGATGTTGCTATATCATGTTACATATTGATCTTGCATGTGATGTATGTTTGAATACTTAGGTTGGTGTAGATAGTTCTGCATGGTTATGGTTATGGGTGGCAGAATTTTAAGTTTCGGTATTTTAATTTCTGGGAACAATCTATAAGGAATTAAAATAAATGGTTAACATAAGAATTAAAGATATATGTGTCCCGGATTTTTAGCCACTGGAATCATTCCATTTGGAGTCCATATGAGGTAGATATGGTCTGATTAGTAGTCAAAGGTCAGAAAATGAATCATCAGGGAAGAATATGTTAGGATAGCTTCGGTAATTTAATTTCTGGGAATTATTGGTAGGGAATTAAAATAAATGGTTAACATAAGAATTAAAGATAAATGTGTCATGGATTTTTAGCCACTGGAATCATTCCATTTGGAGTCCATATGAGGTAGCTATGGTCTGATTAGTAGTCAAAGGTCAGAAAATGAATCATCAGGGAAGAATATGTTAGGATAGCTTCGGTAATTTAATTTCTGGGAATTATTGGTAGGGAATTAAAATAAATGGTCAACATAAGAATTAAAGATATGTGTGTCATGGATTTTTAGCCACTGGAATCATTCAATTTGGAGTTCACATGTGGTAGATATGGTCCAATTAGTAAGCCAAGGTCAGAAAATGGTTCATCAGGGAAGATTATGTTAGGACAGCTTTTGTATTTTAATTTCTGGGAATTTTATTTATGGAATTAAAATAAATGGTTAACATGAAAGTTATATATCTATGTCTCATGGAAATATACCCACTGGAATTATGCAATTTGGAGTTCCAATTTGGGAGATATGGTCTAATTAGTCAGTAAAGGTCAGAACCTATCCGAGAGGAACTATCATGTACTTTGATGGAGTAATATCACCTTTGTTTCTTAATTTTTCGCTACAATGTTCAACATAATAGTTTTAGATAATTGTTTTATCTTGAAATAGACACCAAGATCACCTACATCAGAGTTAAATTGAGGGAGTTATGCTCTGATTAGTAAGAGAAGGTTAGATAGGATGAAAACCTGCATCAAGAAAATAAAGAAATAAAATTAGTATTTAAAAAAGAAGATGAATCTTAATAAATGACTAGTATAGCCATAGCCATTGCCATTGCATGAACTTACTACCATTTTAAGTGTGTAATTTTTAACATGGAATTTACCCTAGTACTCATATAAATTTACAAGAAGTTTTGAAAGTGCCGGTTTTTATTTGAAAAATCTTAGTATGCTCCGTGGTTGCAGTATTTTCACATCAGAAAAGAATTATTCTAGTTACTGGAAAACAAAATTGTGATTTGTGAAAAGTGCATGTCTAAGGAAAGCTCTGGCAAGGAAAGACATGGTACTTAAGCGTGTCCATTAGTGACCCACCTCTCTTTCCTGGGAACTTTTCTGGTGCGCTGTTTACAGACTACAATTACTATCCAGTTACTAAGGTATTAGTATGGAATTTTGACATGGAAATTTTTTATAAAGTGATATTTTAAATGGTTATGTTCATGGCATGATTACCAATGATTTATGGTAATAGTTATATTTTGATGGACATACTTGTTATTGAAAGCATATTTTTGGCTATCATTGTGAAAAGAAAAGAAATGAGCACGGTCACATGGCAATCCGTGTGGTGCACCAGTAGGGGACGCCCTACCAACGGTTATGATCATGTTAATAAGAAAAGAAAGAGAAAGTGTGCCATGTCGGACGGAGCGAGATAAGCCCGTACCGAAAAGTAGAGAATACTCACCCTGACCGGGGTAGCTTGAAGTAAGAATAAGTGGATAGCCATCATATGAAATTCGAAAAATAGTTATTCATGCCATACATGTCATAACTGTATAATTTTCATGTGCATGATAAAGTGCATTCATGTGACCTAAAGATATTTTCTGTAGTTTATACAGCTGAACATGACGTGATGAACTATATTGATGGTAAATTATGATTTATTGTTGAACTTACTGGGATTTAATTCTCACTATATTTCCATATCATGTTCAGAAGAATAAATATGCAGATATTCTCTATGACACTTATTATCTCTGTACGTTGGATCGAGGTGCCCTACCTTGGGCAACTTCCAGTTATTTCTGATGTAACTGTCGTAGATGTAACTGAGATTCCGGTGGACGTGCCACCCGAACCAGTGTCCCCGGAAGTAGTCGATATAGATGATTAGAACTAATATGTATCTTTGTACAAATGTTTGTAAAATAATGGTGTGTAGTTTGTAAAATAATAGTGTGTATGGAAACTCAGTATTGTATAAATTAAATAAATGTTATATTGAGTTAAGTTGTAACGCGGTAATAACTTCATGGTATTTAAAAAAAAAAAATTACATAAATGGAGTTGTTACATCTTTCTTCTTAACAAACAATACAGGAGCTCCCCAAGGTGATACACTCGGTCTAATGAATTGCTTGTCTAATAGTTCCTCCAACTGCTTCTTTAGTTCTTGTAGTTCCTTCGAGGCCATTCGATATGGTGCAATAGAGATAGGCCGTGTCCCAGGTAGGAGATCAATAGAGAACTCTATCTCTCTCTTGGGAGGTAAGTTTGGAATATCTGATGGAAATACTTCAGGAAACTCGTTGGCTATTGGGATTTCATCAAGCTTCGATTCAACTTCTAGGTTTGATAAATACAAGAGAATGTATCCAAGTACTCCATTTTTCAACTCCCTATTAACTTGATTGACATTTAACATCAATAACTGGACCTCCTCTTTCGGAGTAGGAGGTAAAAATTCAACGGTCTTGTTACAACAATTCAACAAGACTCGATTTCTAGACATCCAGTCTAACCCTAGAATGACCTCAATATCTCTTAAAGGTAAATAGACGAGGTCTACAGAAAAAGTTCTCTCCTGGATGGTGACTTGATAGTCCTTATATACAGAGGAAGTTAATACCCGTTCCCCTGTAGGGGTTACTACGGATAGCTCATAGGGAGTTTCAGAAATAGGAAACTGAAACTTCCTAATACATTCTTCTGATATAAATGAATGACTAGCACCAGAGTCAAAAAACACCATAAGAGCAAATCCATAGATATAGCATGTACCTTGAATCATTTTAGAAGATTGGGCTGCCTCTTGGCTACTTAGGGTGAAAACCCTTCCTTTCACCTGAGGCCTCTGTTCTGGCTGCTTCCCTACATTCAGTGGATAGTTTTTCGCAAAATGTCCCTTCTGTCCACAATTGAAGCAGACATCTTGTCCCATGTAGCATGGCCAGTTACCATGCTTGCGTCCGCACTTAGCGCACTTGATTGAGGCGAGGTCTTGTTGAAAAGGCCTAGGACCCGCAATCAATGGCCTCTTACCAGCTCCATATCCACTTCTTCTCACGTTCTTTCTAGGGTTGGGAAATTTTTTCTTCCTTTTCCATAGGTTTCGCCTTTGTTTTTCGTCCTCCACTGCCTTTAAACTCTTTTCCAGGAGTCTGCATTTATTTATCAGAGGTACAAACTCCCTGATCTCCATAGCTAAAACAACATTCTTTATCTCCGGGTTTAGTCCCGCTTCAAACTTAACCGCCTTCCATGCTTCATCTGGATTATATCGCAGATAAGAGGAGAACTTAGACAGCTCCTCGAACCTTGCGATATACTAGTCCACGGTCATGCTGCCTTGCCTGAGTTGGAGAAATTCGATCTCTTTGTCTGCCCGTATAGTACTTGGAAAGTACTTTTAAAAAAAAATGTCCTTGAACACTTGCCAGGTGATTTGTCTTCCCTGATGAGCTAAAAGTTCTCTAACTCCACGCCACCAATATTCTGTTTCATCCTTTAACATATATGCAGCAAAAATAATTTGCTGCCCTTCAGTATAGCCCATCACTTCAAAGATTTTCTCTAATTCCCTAATCCACCTTTCGGTTACCGTTGGGTCATAGCCACCTTGGAAACAAGGTGGTATAGTCCTCAAGAACTCGGATATGCCATTATCTTTTCCAGCCATCCAGTTGTTAGCACCATTCTCACCATTTGGGTTATTAGCATTCTGGAGATGTTGTAAAATTTGGTTGGTGGTCATGACTTGGTCTCGAATTACCGTGGCCAGGTTGTGCAGGGTTTCCTCTGCATTTGTTGCTGGATTCCTCCTTGATGGTGCCATTTCCTACTACGGCAAAAACAAAGTTATGCTGTTATTGAGGTGATCAAGCCTAATAGTTAGTTCAAAAATATTTAATAGCAGTTATAACACCATCTCGGCATATAGATAGGAAA
Organism: Gleditsia sinensis; assembly: GCA_037074535.1. Taxonomy (NCBI): domain Eukaryota; kingdom Viridiplantae; phylum Streptophyta; class Magnoliopsida; order Fabales; family Fabaceae; genus Gleditsia; species Gleditsia sinensis. The sequence continues at coordinate 17,932,358 of CM073467.1, forward strand.
CACTAGTAATTTCTTACCTATATGAATCATTGATCCCCTACACAGCACAACCACAACATACTCAAGACACTATAAGATCGATTCAAATAACCATCCACCCACTGGCCATCTAGGATCGACCAGCTCTGATACCAATTATATAACAACTCCATTTAAGTATCAATTTCTTTTTTAAATACCATGAAGTTATTACCTCATTAAAACTTAAATTAATATAACATTTATTTAATTTATACAATACAGAGTTCACATACATTTCATTAATCAAAACAAACGTCCAACATATCAAACACATAAAAATCTACATCTTATTTATTCTGGTTGACCAATTCCTGAGATACAGGTGCGGGTGGTTGCACCTTCACCGGGATCTAAGCCAACTCGACCACAAACATTTTATTTGCTTTTGGGATCTGCCCAACATAAAGTACTCGATCCAACGTGCATTAAAAGCTAAAGCTATAGAAAAATCTGCATAACTAATTTTCTGAACATGATATGGAAATATAGTGAGAATTAAATCTCAGTAAGTTCAACAATAAATCATCATCAATATAGCTCATCACATCATGTTCAGCTGTATAAACTACAGAAAATATCTTTGGTCACATGAATGCATTATATCTATGCACATAAGAATCATACAGTAATAATATGTATAACAGGAGTAACTATTTTTAGAATATCATATGATGGCCAACAACTTATTCTCATTTCAAGCTACCCCGGTCAGGGTGAGTATCATCTACTCTCCGGTACGGGCTTTTCTCGCTCCGTCCGACATGGCACACTTTCTCTTTCTTTTCTCATAATCATAATCATAATCATAACCGTTGGTAGGGCGTCCCCTACTGATGCACCACACGGATTGCCATGTGACCGTGCTCATTTCTTTTCTTTTCACAATGATAGCCAAAAATATGCTTTCAATAACAAGTATGTTCATCAAAATATAACTATTACCATAAATCATTGGTAATCACGCCATGAACATAACCATTTCAAATATCACTTTATAAAATATTTCCATGTCATAATTTCACACTTAAGATGGTAAGAAGTTCATACAATGGCAATGGCTATGGCATATACTAGTCATTTATTATTTTCATTTATAAGATTCGTCTTCTTTTTTAAATATTAATTTTATTTCTTTATTTTCTTGATGCAGGTTTTCATCATATCTAACCTTCTCTTTATGCTTGGCCTTTAGTAATTTTCTTCTTATTTATATCATTTCCAACACATGTTCTTACAAATTTATAAAGCATTGTTCTCCAATTTGATTTCTACTGTTACCCTAGAGTTAAAGAGGTTCATCTAGGGTAGAAAAATGTTGAAAATAGGCTTCACCAGCTTCCAACACGGTCTGGCCATGTTCTAGGACACGGCCATGCTTTAAAAATACTTCAAATGTACTAAAAAACAGCACCGAACACGGCTAACCCGTGCTTGAAGCACCCAGAACATGGCCTGGCCGTGTTCTGTGACCTTTGATCACTACTCAAAGAATACCTCCCTCATTTTAACTCGTATTGAGGTGATCTTGGTGTCTATGGAAAGCTAAGACAATTATCTAAACCTCTTATGTTAATCATATCAGCAAAATAGTAATAAATCGTGGTGTTATTGCTCCCATAAATTCAATATTATTTCTTCTCGGGTAGGTTCTAACCTTTACTTACTAATCTGACTATATCTCCCACATAAGAATTCCAAATTAAGTGATTCTAGTGGCTAAAAATCCGTGACACAAAAATATATAATTCATATGTTAACCATTTATTTTAATTCCTTATAGAAGTTTCCCAGAATTTAAAAAACCGAAGCTATCCTAACATATTCTTCCCTGATTAACCATTTTCTGACCTTTGTTTACTAATCGGAACATATCTACCTCATATGAACTCTAAATTGAATTATTCCAGTGGCTTAAAATCCATGACACACATAGCTATAATTCTTATGTTAACCATTTATTTTAATTCCATACAGATAATTCCCAGAATTTAAAATACAGAAACTATCCTAACATATTCTTCCCTGATGAACCATTTTCTGACCTATGACTACTAATCAGACCATATCTACCTCATATGGACTCCAAATTCAATGATTCCAGTGGCTAAAAATCAGTGACACATATATCTTTAATTCTTATGTTAACCATTTATTATAATTCCTTATATATTATTCCCAGAAATTAAAACACCGAAGCTTAAAATTCTGCCAACCATAGCCATACCCATGCAGAACTATCTACACCAACCTAAGTATTCAAACATACATCAAATGCAAGATCAATATGTAACATGATATAGCAACATCATGACCAATCATAAAAGTTCTAAGATCAAAATCTCATATAAATATTATAAATTTCAAAAGTTTTCTTCAAAAAGAAATATTGTTAAACTTACATGGAGCACTTAGTCCCCTAGACTTCTCCTTCCTCTTTCTTCATTTCTTCCTCTCCTTTCCTCACTCTACCTTGCTTCTATTTTTCCTCTCCCTCACTTGGACGAAATTATAATGTTGAAAAGGTGGGTTTTCTTATATAGACCACCAAATAATTCACCTTTCATGATCATGGGTCTACCTTATCACAATTAGGATACACTTTGTTGAATTTTTGGAAAACAAACAACTTATGTTCTTGTCTTCCTCTTCCTTAGTCAAGATATGCATAGGAAAATGAGATTTGTATTTTGAAAATTATGATGATATGTTCTTAAGATAAGGGACAAGGTCCCTTTGATTTAGGGATTCTTTTCCATTTTCTTTTGTCTTAAACAATTATGATAGGTTTGCCTTTTTAGGTGACAAATTTCTAGCCCTTGAATCTCCGTTATTTGGTTGATATTATTTGTGTGGGATAGGAATGTTTTGTCCTAATGCCATGTATTATCATACCACTTGCTAGAATTATGAGTGTAGGATATAGATGTTTTTGTCCTAAAACCTTGTATTATCATGCCACTTGCCAAAATGATGAATGTAGAATCACACCACTTGCTAAATTTTTGTCTTAATGCCATGTAACCTAATCTTTATTATTACGTTATTATATCATCACCTAGTTTATTTTATTTTTCCTCTTGGATTTGGGCTTATTCCTACACATTATGGGCTTATTCCTACCCATTTTCTTTGCTTTGGATAAAATTCTACCTTTCTTGGAGGGCTTGGTCACATTTTCATAATTTTTGGGCTATTGGTCCAATTACTATATCCTAGTCCAAGTCTATGTTTTATTTCTTGCCTAGGTTATCCAATGGCTTGCTAGAAACTTATGTGAAGTGGAAAAACTCTATATGAAGTGTCCATAGGTAAAAGCCCAATGTATGGGTAAAGATTTTAAACTTAGTAACTCTAGTTCTTGAATTAGGAAAAATTATCCTAATTCAATGTTCTTGAAATTTTAAGACCTTTACTTGTTTCTAAAAATTTATCTTTCTTATCCAAGAATTTTGCATCTCTTTAATATGTTATTTCTAATTTCTTTCCTATTAGGTTTTCCCTCTTTATTTGTTCTCTTAATGTTAGAAACATTTTCTATTGACATGCTTTAAATTAAGCATGTATTTAGCATATTTTATGTTTCTTTTTATTTTATTTAAATGATAAATAGATAGGTTTTAATTAAATTGTGTGTTTTATGTTTTTAGGAATAATAAAGAAGAAAAGAAGAGAAAAATAGAAGAAAATCATGAAAAATGCTGATTTCTGACCTTTCGTCACTAATGGAAGCATATCTCACTCATTTGAGCTCCGATTGAGCTGTTTCCAGCGGCTATGGAAAGAAGAAACATAGAGCTACAACTTTCGTGTTCGGTACTTTGGCAAAATCCGGCATTTTCTAGGCGCCGCGGCGTTCACAAAACAGCGCCGCGACGGCCCGTCATGGACGTCTCGTAGCGCCGCGGCGCTGGTTATTGGCGCCGCGGCGTCCTTGCCCCAGAACCACGAGCGCCGCGGCGCTGCATGGGTGCGCCGCGGCACCCCGTGGATGAAGCTTCGCAGCGCTGCGGCGCTGAACTTATGCGCCGCGGCGCCGCCGCTCCGGAAGTCGCTATTTTAGAGTTTTTTTCGCCTGATTTGAAGCCTAATTGATGGAGATTTGACCTAAAAACTTTCCTACTTCGACTAGGAGGGTTTAATCTATAAAAAGGAAGGAAAGTAAGCAGAGAAGGGATCTATTCATTCAGCAAAGAATTCATTCAAGTTCTCAACTCTTTTCTTTACTTCTTGTTTAGTTTTCTATGGCCCTGCGCGGCTAATTTTCTTTAGTTGGTTGAGGGAGATTGAAACCTCAAGGGATTTGATGTCATTGTGAGATACGGATTTGATTTCATTGCATTCAATCTTAACCGGGTATTGTTTATTCATCTGTTCTTATTTTCTTAATATTATGCATGTGATTGCTAGGAGGCCTACTAGTATATTGTATGTGTAGCTGCTGAATTAGGTTTTGAACAAAGCTTTTATTACTTGATTCGTGAAGCAAATAGGATTAAGGATTTTGGATTATAAATCGTTAACCCTATGATGAATATCAACTAAATTGAATATAACCGATGTGCTTGTATTCGTTTAGCTCTATTAGTTTCTCTTGTTCTTCATGCGGTTAATAAGTTATGCTTTACCGATGTGCTAAAGGATTGCTCGTTAATTAGAGTATAATTAGTGCGATTGTCATTAATTTACTAGGCTTAAGGAGGAACTGGGATAGAATCCCAACGATAGATATTTGGTTTAAGATTGATAATTTTGTCAATGATCAATGCAATCCCTTGATGGTGAATATCGACCGAAACCAACGCTTTTCTCATTAATCACTTTCTCTCAATTATTTTTGCTATTGTTTACTTAATTTTAATTGCGACTCTCAATCCCCCCTTTCTGAATCACATAAGGTAATTCCAGTCTCTGTGGGATCGACCCTTACTCCCACTACTACAGGTTAGTGTTGAGGTAAGGTTTTAATTTGGGCGTGCCTGCGACAGTGCGCACCAAATTTTGGCGCTGTTGCCGGGGACTGCGTCATTACTTTTGTGATTTTTTTTATTTTATGCCTGTGACTCGTTCTGCTAATTGTCAAGATTTACAGTTCAATCCAGATATTGGAAAATCTGTATACAGGCACAGAAGAGGAATTCAAGAAGACGTTGATCAGGATAAGGAGGAAGTGATCATGGCCAGACACCCCACTTTGAAGGAGCTTGCAGCTCCAGATTTGCATCAACAACCCTTATGCATTACTTTCCCTAATCTTGATAATAATGTGAATTTTGAATTAAAATCTGGATTAATTCATCTCTTACCTAGTTTTCATGGTCTTGCAGGTGAGGACCCGCATAAACATCTAAAGGAGTTCCATGTGGTTTGTACCAGTATGAAGCCCCCTGGAGTAACTGAGGAACAAATTAAACTTAGGGCTTTTCCTTTTTCTTTAAAAGATTCAGCCAAGGATTGGTTGTATTATTTACCCTCTGGTACTATTACTACTTGGAATGAGATGAAAAGAATGTTTTTAGAACGTTATTTTCCTGCATCTAGAGCCGCCACTATTAGGAAAGAAATATGAGGCATTAGGCAATTGCATGGTGAAACCCTTTATGAATATTGGGAGAGGTTTAAGAAACTTTGTGCAAGCTGCCCACATCATCAGATTAGTGAGCAGCTACTAATCCAATATTTCTATGAAGGCCTTTTGCAGGGAGACAGGAGCATGATAGATGCAGCTAGTGGAGGAGCACTAGTAGATAAAACTCCTGAGGCAGCCAGAATTCTCATATCAAATATGGCTGCCAATTCACAACAATTTGGCGTTAGGCATGATCCTCCTGTTAGACATGCCCATGAGGTAAGTACAACTTCTCTTCAGAATCAAATATCTGAACTTACTTCTCTTGTGCGCCAAATGGCTACAGGTACACTCCAACAAGTTAAAGTCTGTGGGATATGTTCAGCAACAGGGCACCCTACTGATACGTGCCCTACACTTCAAGAGGAAGCCACAGAACAAGCTAATGTTGTAGGAGGTTTTCCTGGCCAACCAAAGAGGTATGATCCATATGCTAATACATACAATCCTGGATGGAAGGATCATCCCAATTTCAGATATGGGAATGCACAAAATAGGCCTGCAGGACAGAATTTTCAACAAAACCAACAGGCCTATTATCCTAAACAAAATGCATCCCAGGAGCATCAGGTAAGTAATCCATTGGAAGATATTGTGAAGACTCTTGTGCATAGCTCTCATCAATTTCAGCAAGAGACAAGAGCTAGCATTTAGAACCTGACAACTCAAATGGGTCAGTTAGCAACCACAGTGAGTCGACTGGATGCTCAAAACTCAGGTAAGTTACCTTCACAAACTGTGGTGAATCCCAGAGAGAATGCTAGTGCAATTGTGTTAAGGAATGGTAAGGAGATTGAAAGCCCACCAGCACCCTCTTCTCCTAAGAAAACTGAAAAATCAATTAAGGAGAATGAAGCACCTACAGGTAAGTCTCCTTCTAATTTAAATTATGAAGTTGTGCCTCCTTTTCCAGAAGCTCTTAAAGAAGACAGGTTGCATGAAAAAACTTCTGAATTATATGAAACCTTCAGAAAGTGTGAAATTAATATTCCCCTTTTAGATGCTATTAAACAGGTACCAAGATATGCAAAGTTTTTGAAAGAACTATGTACCCAGAAAAGAAAGCAAAAATTGAAGGGATGTGAGAAGGTTCAAATGAGTCAGAATGTTTCAGCTATGATTCAAACTAAACTCCCCACTAAATGCAAGGATCCAGGTATGTTTACTATTCCTTGTAAAATTGGGGATACTCATGTTGAAAAAGCCATGTTAGATTTGGGAGCTTCCATAAATGTCATGCCATATTCTATATATACTTCCTTGAAATTAGGACCATTGAACTCTACTAATGTGGTAATTCAGTTAGCTGACAGGTCCAATGCATACCCTAAGGGAGTAATTGAGGATGTCTTGGTACAGGTAGATGATTTGGTTTTCCCTGCAGATTTTTATGTTCTTGACATGGAAAATGGGGATTTTACATCTCCAATATTGTTAGGGAGACCATTTTTAAAAACCTCTAAAACAAGGATAGATGTTCACAATGGCACACTCACTATGGAATTTGATGGTGAAGTAATTAAATTAAATATGTATGAAGCCATGAAATACCCAGGTGATGATACCTCTGTTTACTCTATTGATGTCTTTGATTCTTTGGCACATGACATATTTGAATTAGATGGAAAAGACAAATTAGAAGTAATTGTGAGCAAATCCATAGAAGAAGATGATGGTGAGACAAATTTAGATGGAGAAACAAAAGAGGAATTGGCTGCACTTAATGATTTTTTAGAAGGACCACCAACAGGTAATGTTGCTTATATAGAATTACCAATTTCTAATACCACTCTTTTACCTTCTGTTGTGCAGGCTCCTACCCCTGAATTAAAGCCTCTTCCTGATCACCTCAAATATGTATTTTTGGGAGAAGGAGAAACACTTCCTGTGATTATCTCCAACAAGCTTGAAGTTGATCAAGAGGAGAAATTAATTCAAGTTCTGAAAGAGCACAAAACTGCAATAGGATGGACCATAGCTGATCTTAAGGGAATAAGCCCTTCCACATGCATGCACAGAATATTAATGGAAGAAGAAGCTAAACCCACTAGGACTGATGATTCTAAAGTGGTTGCAGATTTCATTAAATCTCATATCTTCTCCAGATTTGGGATTCCAAGAGCTTTGATAAGTGACAGGGGAACGCATTTTTGCAATAGGACTATCGAAGCCCTACTAAAGAAATACAATGTCACTCATAAATTGTCAACTGCATACCATCCGCAGACTAATGGGCAAGCTGAAGTATCTAACAGAGAAATCAAAAATATTATCAGTAAGACAATAAATCCCAACCGCAGGGATTGGAGTCTCAGATTAGATGATGCTCTGTGGGCATACAGGACAGCCTATAAGACCCCAATTGGTATGTCTCCTTACAGGTTAGTATTTGGTAAAACTTGCCATCTTCCAGTTGAATTGGAACACAAAGCATTTTGGGCTATAAAGAAATTTAACATGAATTTGGAAGAAAGTGGAGAATACAGGAAATTACAGCTGCAGGAATTAGAGGAAATTAGAAACGAGGCCTATGACAACGCAAATATTTATAAGGCCAAAACTAAACTCCTACACGATCGCATAATTTCACGTAAGGAGTTTAGCAAAGGACAGAAAGTTCTCCTCTACAATTCCAGGCTCCGATTGTTTCCAGGTAAATTTCGTTCTAGATGGGAGGGACCCTTTATTGTTACTGATGTTTTTCCTCATGGTGCAGTTGAAATAAAGAGCATGGACAACCAGAATAGCTTCAAAGTCAATGGACATAGACTCAAACCTTACTATGAAGGATTTCAGCACGAGGAAGCACAATGGATAACTCTTCAAGAACCTACATGATTTTCTCTGAATTTTTGTCGAGCCAACGACGTTAAACAAAGGCGCTGGTTGGGAGGCAACCCAACATCTATTCTTCTTCTTCTTCTTATTTTTTCTTTTCCTAGTTTAATTTTACTTTATTAATTAAAAAAAAAAATTTGGATCTGCGGACGCGAACATGCGCCGCGGCGCTCGTCGCCCAGACTGGGAGAGCGTTGCGGCCCTCTAGAACAGAGCCGCGGCGCTCCGAACCCAGAACGGGTGAGCGCCGCGGCGCGCACCCATAGCGCCGCGGCTCTCCGCGTTGTAGCAGAGAGCGCCGCTGCGCTCTCTATAAGAGGGTCGCGCCCCTCTTTGTTTCCCCCGCCGTTTTTGCTCTCTCTCACCCCCAAATCCCTTTTCTTGCCTCCAATCACCCATACTCACCTCCCATTCGATTATATTGCTTCCATAACTTGATTTTTCATCTACTTTTGCAGGATTATACACCTCATATCAGCAATTGAGTCGAATTCAAAGACACTTTTCTAGGGTTCTAAGGTATTCTGGAGCTTGCAATTCCCAGCCACCATTCAAGGCAATTTGGGCGGGAGTCAGCTGGGATTCCACTGAGGCTCTCATTCACCCTATGAAGCCTATTTCCTCTACAGATATCCAAAAGTACAAGGGCCATGAAGAAGCAGCAGAGGCGGAGTTAGGGATTCAGCCAATCCTTACAGAGGGACCAGGCAGCAGTTCAGCTCCACCACCATCCCAGCATACCATTGAAGATTTATGGCAGCGCACAGAGTATCTGAGCCACCAACTGCACGATCTGGCCCTCTACCAGCACTCTATTGCACAACATAATCATGCCTGCTTCAGTCAGCTAGCCCATGCCCTGAACCTTCCAATTGCATTCCCGACGCCTCCTGAACCACCCTTTCGGCCTGACACCGAGCATGATGCGATGAATGGTGACACTTGATCAGGGAAGTTTCCCTGGACCCCTCCTTATTTTATTACTTGTCTCTATTGTGTTTTTTCTTTGATATTCTTACATTGGGGACAATGTATGTTTTTAAGTGTGGGGGGGTCACTTTATGATTCAGCTGGATGACTGTATAATAACTCATACACTTGTGCACTTTTCTACTTTGATGCATTACTATAATTCTATGATGTGTGCACTTTTATTCCTGTCATGAGGTGAGCATGTGAACAAAATTTCAATTTATGGGTTTGTGTTAGTGAAACCAATAGCCAATGATATAAATGTTTAAATTGCTAATAGCTCCTAAGAAACGTAGGAAAATCATAATTATGTGTAATTTTAATTTTAATTTTTTTTGCAATTTATTATCCATTTTCTAGAATCCTGAATCTATTTTGCACAACAACTTTGAGTATTTAATTTATCTTTTATTTAAAGAAAGTTTATACAACTTAAAGAAATTTTTTATGATCTCAGAAAGGATTCTAGAACTTATTTGAATGATGCTTGAGGCGAAATCCTAGGTTGATACTATTAATTAGGAGATGATTTAGGCATTATTTGATAGATTGAGCCTTTCAAGCCTAACCTAAGTAATAAAATAACACTAGTTCCTTTATTTTGAGCTTAATGAACTTTTCCTTCTGAAAACCATAACTGAGCCATAAGCCAAAGTTTGTATATCCTTATATTTTTTCTTTACCCTATTCACTCACTCCATGATTATTTTGATGAATATTTGTATTGTATTGCTTTATTTACAAAAAGGGTGGAAGGGTGGAGCAAGGAAAAGAAAAGAAATTTTCAAAAGAAAAAGAAAAAGAAAAAGAAATTATATATATATATATATAAGAACAAATGTTGTGGGTGAAAGAAAAAGAGGACAATGATGGATTGAAGCAGGAAAAGTAGTGTGGGGAGAAAATCTTCCCAAAATTATTGGAGGAAAGCAAAGAGCTCAAGAGATCAATTTTAATCATGTGGTGCTGGGTGACTGATCCTACATTGATATCCTTTGTCCCACCCTTCACCTTGGCCACATTACAAGCTAAATAAAGTCCTTTTGATCTTAAAAGTAGTTTTGACCTACATTAGTGGAGAGCAGCAGGAAAAATAAGCTTATGAAAATCCTACGAAGAGATCCATACTTGATTTCTTGAGATATATAAACTCATTTCAATGAAAGATGATTGAACTGTTCAAAACACACACTCACTCAGGGCTCTAGAAAAATGAATTCTGAATTGCATTTAAATTGAATATTGCACATAGTCATTAAATTTTCTGAAATTTCTTTAAGAGCATTCAATTTTCACTATGAGGCAATATATTGGTAAGACTTTCACTTACCTTATTTATTGAATATTGTTCACATGGTTTAATTTGCTTGAGGACAAGCAAAAGAGCAAGTGTGGGGGTATTTGACATGCTTTAAATTAAGCATGTATTTAGTATATTTTATGTTTCTTTTTATTTTATTTAAATGATAAATAGATAGGTTTTAATTAAATTGTGTGTTTTATGTTTTTAGGAATAATAAAGAAGAAAAGAAGAGAAAAATAGAAGAAAATCATGAAAAATGTTGATTTCTGACCTTTCGTCACTAATGGAAGCATATCTCACTCATTTGAGCTCCGATTGAGCTGTTTCCAGCGGCTATGGAAAGAAGAAACATAGAGCTACAACTTTCGTGTTCGGCACTTTGGCAAAATCTGGCGTTTTCTAGGCGCCGCGGCGCTCACAAAACAGCACCGCGGCGGCCCGTCATGGATGTCTCGTAGCGCCGCGGCGCTGGTTATTGGCGCCGCGGCGTCCTTGCCCCAGAACCACGAGCGTCACGGCGCTGCATGGGTGCGCCGCGGCACCCCGTGGATGAAGCTTCGCAGCGCTGCGGCGCTGAACTTATGCGCCGCGGCGCCGCCGCTCCGGAAGTCGCTATTTTAGAGTTTTTTTCGCCTGATTTGAAGCCTAATTGATGGAGATTTGACCTAAAAACTTTCCTACTTCGACTAGGAGGGTTTAATCTATAAAAAGGAAGGAAAGTAAGCAGAGAAGGGATCTATTCATTCAGCAAAGAATTCATTCAAGTTCTCAACTCTTTTCTTTACTTCTTGTTTAGTTTTCTATGGCCCTGCGCGGCTAATTTTCTTTAGTTGGTTGAGGGAGATTGAAACCTCAAGGGATTTGATGTCATTGTGAGATACGGATTTGATTTCATTGCATTCAATCTTAACCGGGTATTGTTTATTCATCTGTTCTTATTTTCTTAATATTATGCATGTGATTGCTAGGAGGCCTACTAGTATATTGTATGTGTAGCTGCTGAATTAGGTTTTGAACAAAGCTTTTATTACTTGATTCGTGAAGCAAATAGGATTAAGGATTTTGGATTATAAATCGTTAACCCTATGATGAATATCAACTAAATTGAATATAACCGATGTGCTTGTATTCGTTTAGCTCTATTAGTTTCTCTTGTTCTTCATGCGGTTAATAAGTTATGCTTTACCGATGTGCTAAAGGATTGCTCGTTAATTAGAGTATAATTAGTGCGATTGTCATTAATTTACTAGGCTTAAGGAGGAACTGGGATAGAATCCCAACGATAGATATTTGGTTTAAGATTGATAATTTTGTCAATGATCAATGCAATCCCTTGATGGTGAATATCGACCGAAACCAACGCTTTTCTCATTAATCACTTTCTCTCAATTATTTTTGCTATTGTTTACTTAATTTTAATTGCGACTCTCAATCCCCCCTTTCTGAATCACATAAGGTAATTCCAGTCTCTGTGGGATCGACCCTTACTCCCACTACTACAGGTTAGTGTTGAGGTAAGGTTTTAATTTGGGCGTGCCTGCGACAGTGCGCACCATCTATGCATATACATAAGGTGAAGAATTTCTAAGGATTATATTTCCTTAGATATCTAAAATATTGTCTAATAAATTTTATTTCCTTAATTAAATTTTTATGTACTTTTATCAATAAAAGAAACGAAGTTAGGGATGTTACAATTTAAGTGTTTAAAAAAATATAAGAGAATAATCTACAACTTTTATATCGAGCACTTTATCAAATTCGACAGATTTAATATCGTTACAAAGTTTGAAAATCAGAATCGCAATGCAGTAGGATGAATCCTAACATTTGGTCACTAATTTGGATATATCTCTCTCATATGAGCTCTGATTAAGGTGATTCTAGCAGTTATAAAAAGATAAGAGAAAGGGATATAACTTTCACGTTGTCCACTTTTCTAAATTTTGGACAAATCATAGCGCCGCAATGCCCATAAATGAGTGCCGCAGCATTATGTAGCTGACTAGTGGATGATGTCTGTATTGCCGTAGAGCTCCAGAAGAGGGCCGCAGTGTTCACCGACACAACATCATTTTTAATGCAATTTTAGTGTTTTTTAACCCCCAATTGAAGCTCAAAAACCTAAGATTTGACCTACAAACAATCTTACTTCATATAAAACTCTCCCAACCTATAAATAAGAGGAAAATCAAGCATCAAAGAATCATCCAATCATCCAAGGATCTAAGAATTAAATCATCAAATTCTTAATCATTTTCTTCTCTTCTCTAGATTTTCTTATGGCCCTGTACGACTAATTTACTTTTATTGGTGGAGGAAGATTGAAACCTCAAGGATCTTGGTGCATTGTGAAATTTGAATTTAATTTTATTAATTCAATCTTAATTGAGTATTCATTATTCATCTGCTCTTTTTATCATAATTATTCATATAATTGCTAGGGAGGCCTACTAGTATATTATTTGTCTTAATTTACCGTTGAATTATATTTTGAACAAAGTTTTAATTATTATGATTCAAAAGGCAAATAAGATTAATAATTCTAGATTATGAATTATTAAACATATGGTGAATAATTGATTAAATTGAATAATTGACTATAGTTATTTAGTTCTATCAGTTGCTCTGTTTCTTTATGTGGTTAATAAGTGATACTTTACCGATGTGCTAAATAATTACTTGTTAATTAGGGTTAATTGAGGCGATCGTCATCAATTACTAAATTAAATTAGGACTAGGGATGGAATCCTAATGATAGATATTCAATTAAAGATTGATTATGTTGTCAATGATCAATGCGATTCCTTGATAGTGAATATCAACCAAAACCAACAATTTTATCATTAATCACTCTCTTTTATTTGTAATCATTCTCTTTTACTTTCATTAATCAAATCTTCTTATTTGTCTCACAAAAGGTAATAACAATATCTGTGAGATCGATCTTTACTCCCATTATTACAGGTTAATTTGGAGGTAAAAAATTATATTTGCTATATCAATTCCTTATTTTCCTTTCAGTTAAATAAATTTTCAAGTTGTTTTAATATTCCTTCACATACAATCAAATTCTTGAATTCTTTGCAAAAAAATGATAAATATTTTTTAAATTTTGAATTCATTTTATATAAATATTAAAAAATAAAAATAGTCACGTAATAAACTAAATTCAGGAATTCAGTTAAGAAGAAATATAGCAAATTAAGTAGTTACATGAAGAAAAAAAAGTTGAAAGTTTAAAAATACAAAAAAGAAAATTAGAGCGATGAAAATTAGAAAATAGAGGAACGTAAACAAAGAAAGTTTTGATAAATATTGCATAATTTAATTATTTAACCATAAAAATTGCAAAACTAAATAGGTCAAGAAGAAAACGATGCATAATTAAATTCAGCTAAATTATTCACCCAAAATTTCATTGGCAAAATTTTAAATCTAAATTACATAGTATTTTATTTTTCAATAATAAATATTTTTGTTATATTCAAATCAGAGACTATTGATTTAGAGATAAAGCAATATTAGCGAACCTTTTGATTTGGTCAAAAGTTTTATTTTATTTTATTTTTCAATTTCACCATTGCACATTTTGCTCTCAAAAAAATATTTAAATAAATTAAATTAAATTAAATCGAATCAAAATTTCTTACTTAGCATGTGTTAAATTCAAGAGAATATCTCATTGGAATAATACATATGCTGTTAGTCAAATTGTCAATCGAAATGGAGTGTAATATTTGGACATTTTTTTGGTGGAATGTCATTTGAACAAAGCGTAAGGAGGGTGCGAGTAAATTACCAAAAACAAAATCACAGGAAATTAATTAATTAATTTATATATATATATAATATAAATGCTCTTCAGCTAACATGACCCACGTCATTATTTCTGAACTTGTTTCACTCCTCTACGCTAGCTGAAGTGTGTGGATAACGTTAATTAACATACATAATACTTAGTAGCATCAGTAACTACTTAAATTGCTAGTAAAATAATTTATATACATAATATTTAGTTTATATTTATGATATAATTATATGGCTATTATAGAATTCTTGTTCATTAATTTGAAACAGTATCAATTCATGTATTTGTATTTGTCTAAATCAACATATGCTTTATGTAACGCCCTCAATTTAAAGGCACGCAAAATAATTTTTTTTTTTTGCAATCAGATATTTACCATAACATGCATATCACTATTCTTTGTCATAGAAATAACTACATATAGGTTTTCTCATGTATACACGTTATACAGACCAAATTATAAATACAAAAATAACAGTAGAAACAGGAATCCTGTCTATGACATTCAGAGCACACTCTAAAATTCAAACACAGTATAATTCAAAAACTGTGAGCCTTAGAAGCAACGTTGATTCACCTAGAGAATATGTCATCTAATTGATAACTTATCTGCAGAATCAAACTCTGTATTTTTATTTGAAAAATGTAGAAATATTGTGTAATGAGTTTGACAACTCAATGAACAGATAATACCTCTTATAATCTCTTAGATCAACATATGGATGTACTCATGTTTTAACATTTGTCACATAGAAAATATAGTTCAGAAATACATCCATATAGGACCCGTATTTCTAATCTTTTAAAATAAAAGGATATTTAGATATTCAAACCCAGATTCAGCATGGTATGATCATTAAACAAATGTTGTTATGCTCAGGTGTATAAGTTATAGTAAAATATTAAGTTTTTGAGATAAGTCATAACTTTTGTTGATGCATAATTAACACACTATATATGCAATGAAAATATATTCTTTTTACTTAATGCTCATGCATGTTACAACTCTCAATACACTCAATTCACTCATTTGCTATATGCATAGTGACCGATCAACTACAATCGCAATAAGCTATCAGAGAATGTGAGTTCATCATTCATCTGCCTCCTTATATTACCATTGTCACCCTATTGGAGCGACCCTCTCTTGGCTCACTCAGGCTAATAAGACGTCCCCTACTCGGTACCGTCACAAGCCATACAACCCGTCGATATTCATCCATACATATAAATACATATATATAAATGTATATTCATCAAATGTAATATATAATTATCAAGCAACTTGCCATAAGTTTTATGCTTGCCATTCAATCATAATCAGTAACTTTATAGTTTTATAAATCAATGCCTCATGTACATAATATTCACTTTACCAAATAATGATAAATACATTTAGAACCACATATTCAATGAGTTTCAAAAGCTATTTGTAAAACCATACTCTTCTTGAATTATGTGCTAGTTCGTAAGAAAAATAGATATTTTAACACATTTTAGAAACTTATGATAGCATAAATAATTTGTAAACATATTCAATTACACATTTTAAGTTCAAGAAGAGCATGGGGTAAGTCATAGAAAGAATTATTACTCACAAGGTAAGGCTCCAAGTTGGACATTCTTAATTAAAATTTACTTTTCCAATTCTAATTTGATTAAATGGACCTCAAAAACGAATCTAGAGGGTCCAAAAACCTAGAAAATGACTCAAAAATCATGAAATTTGGCATTTGGTCAACGATGAATACTATTCACCGCCGGAAATTACTATTCATACCAATGAATTTACTATTCAGGACATATAAAAGGTTGTCAGATGACTGAAAAATTTCATATCCTAAGGTTTATCTAACTCTTGAATTCATCTACAGTGTCATATTTTCAATTGAAGGTCTCTAAGTAAGAGTTTGAGTTTAACTTTTTCTAAAAAATTTTACTTTCGATCTACAGCGATTTTACGGCTGATTTGAAAAATTATTCGACCAATATCGTAGTACTCTTCGTCCTGAATCTAGTGGTACCCTTAGTTTTGATATCAGATGCTTGAAAGTACTCAAGATCTAGAGAGAGAGAAATGAGAAGAGAGAAAGTTACTATTTATACTATTCATTCATCCTGAAAATCTTTCTGTCTTTTTTTTTAATAAACGATGAAGGACCAATTATCAATTTGCTAATTTTTAGAGGAAGTTCTTGCAAATTTCATTATTTAAATTTTGACCCCTAAACTTTTAGGAAATTACAATTTGACCCCAAAAATATTAACAAGTTTTCATTTTCTTCCTTAAAATATTTCAATTACATTCCTACTTCTTTATTTCTTTTATTAATCCATACATAAATGAGAATTACTAAAATTTAGAGATGTTACACTTTTCAAATTTTATCTAACTACATTATAAAAATAAAAATAAACACATATTATGTTTATTTTTAATTTTAAATCTTATTGTTTTTCTTAAAACCTATTTTGATCCATTGACAGGACCCATTCTTAACAACGATTGGCCATATACTATAAATTAAGGAAATGTGTTATTCAGTATTTTAGAAAATTTATAACAAAACCTCAAATGAGAGAGACACCATGAATATATGAAGGAGTTACATAATTCAAAACAAATAATATTGTTAGATAATAAAATTATAAATTAAAACAAATATGCTTGCATAAGAAATTATCCAATGTTCACACATGTACCATTGGGAGTAATACTTGTTATCTTTTTTTTAGGCTTGCAAAAATTACATTCATAAGGTATGTTATTTGTAACAACTCCATTTCTATTTTTTTTTAAATATATATTTGTAAAGTCCCATGAAGTCATTACTTCTTTACTTCTAATTACTTAACTCTTAATAACATTCAAATAATTTAACCAAACATAATTAAGGTTTAAGGTCTACCATTAACATTGATACAATTCTAAGTTCACATACACATCATTAATCAAAACGTCTGTACAAAAGTCAAACACATAAATATCTATATTTTATCCATCTATGTTGACCAATTCCGGAGATTCGGGTGCGGGTAGTTGTACCTTCACCGGGATCATAGCTAACTCGATCACAAACACCTTATTAATTTTTGGAATCTGCCCAAAATAGAGTAAACTCGATCCAACGTGCACTAAAAGCCAAAGCCTTAGAAAAAATCTGTATAACTAGTTTTCTGAACATGATATGGAAATATAGTGAGAATTAAATCACAGTAGATTTAACAATAAATCATAATTATCATCAATATTGCTTGTCACGTCATGTTCATCTGTATAAGTTACAGCAAATATCTTAGGTCATATGAATGCACTTTATCTATGCACATGAAAATTATACAATAATGACATGTATGGCATGAATAACTATTTTTAGAATATTATATGACGACTTTCAACTTATTTTCATAACAAGCTATTCCGGTCAGGGTGAGTACTTTTTACTCTCTGGTACAGGCTTTTCTTGCTCTGTCCAACATGGCACACTTTCTCTTTCTTTTCTCATTAGCATAATCATAGCCGTGAGTAGGGCATCCCCTACTAGTGCACCACACAGACCGCCATGTAACTGTGCTCGTCTCTTTTCTTTTCGTACTCATAGCCAAAATTATGATTTCAATAACATGTTCATTATACTCACATGCCATAATTTATCATCAAATTATAATCTTTACCAAAAATCATTGGTAATCATGCTATGAACATAATCATTTTCAAATATCACTTTAGAAAATATTTCCATGTCAAAATTACGCAATTAAGATGGTAAGGAGTTCATACAATGGCAATGGCTAGGGCATACACTAGTCATTTATTGTTTTTATTTATAAGATTTTTCTTCTTTCTTAAATATTATTCTCATCTCTCACTAATCAGATCATAACTCCCTCATTTTAACTCCGATTGAGGTCATCTTGGTATCCAGTTAAATCTAAGTCAATCCTCTAAAACTCTTGTGTTGAACATTTTAATGAATTTGTAAGGAATCTTAGTTTTATTACTCCCTCAAATTTAATTTTATTTCTTCTCGGATAGATTTAAACCTCTACTTACTAATCTGATCATATCTCTCTCCTATGGACTCTAAATTGAGTGATTTTAGTGGCTACAAATTCGTGAGTCATATATCTATATTTTTTATGTTAAACATATCTTTTAATACCCTACAAAATTTTCTCAGAAATTTAAACACATAAGCTTACTTAACAGATTCTTCCCTGGTTAACCATTTTCTGACCTCTTCTTAAGAAAACAAAAAATCAAATCATGTATTATTAAGGGTGTTCCCAATAGAATTTTCTCATGGTCTTCTTCTAGTTGTTTAAGGCTATATTCATTTTATCAATCTAACAATATTCTATCAATTTTTCACCATATTTAAATATACATAACAGCAGTACAATACTCTAAAATTTTGCCACCCATAGCCATACCTATGCAGAACCTTCCACACCAACCTAAGTATTCACACATACATCACATGCAAGATCAACATGTGACATGATATAGCAACATTCATGGCCAATCATCAAAGTAATAAATATTATAAATTTCATCAAAGTTCTATGATCAAAATCCCATATAAATGTTATAAATTTCAAAACTTTTCTTCAAAAAGAGATATTGTTAAACCTACCTAAAGATATCCCTAGCTTACTTAGTGAATTCTTTTTCTTGTTTCCTCTTGAAGGAAGTGGTAAGATTCCTCCCTTCCCTTACCTTTTCCAGTAGTTTGAATACTTAGTCCTCTAGACTTCTTCTTCTTCCTTCCTTTCTTCTATTCTCTTTCTCTCCTTTCCTCACTCTACTTTGCTTTTGTTTTTCCCTCTGCCTCACTTGGATGAAATTCTAATGTTATAAGAGTGGTTTTTGCTTAAATAAATTATCAAGTGGTTCACCTCTCGTAATCATGAGTCTACCTTATCACAATTAGGATGCACTTGGCTGCTTTTTGGGGAAAGACAACTCATGTTCTTATCTTCCTCTCCCTTAGTCAAGATATGCATAGAACAAGGAGATTTTTATTTGAAAATCATGATAAAATAGTCTTAAGACAAATGTTACGCCCCTACTTTTAAGGGCTTGTGAACCACATACTTTACAAACATATATTGTTCATAACATGCATAATACACTCATTTATCATTGGAAACAGATACTGATAGGTTCTCTCATGTAAACACAATATACAGACCAAGTTTATCAATATCAGAGTAACAATAGAAGCAAGAATCTTTTTTGTGGTGTTTAGAGTATACTCTAAAGTACAAGTATAATATAAATTAAAATTTACGAGCCCTGAAAACAAAATAGGCTCACTAGAGAATATGTTGCCTAACTAATCACCTATCTGAAGAGAAATGACCAAACTCTGTATTCTTATATGAAAGATGTGGAAATATCATATAGTGAGTCTGACAACTCAGTTAGCAGATTATAAAAACTCCATTTTTTTCATATATACATATACATATAGGTTTTGCAAGTCAATAATTTTCTTAAAATTTTTTGTTATTGTAACAACTCCATTATATATATATATATATATATATATATATATACATATATATATTTTTAAAATCCAATTAAATCATTACCTCTTTACTTCTAACTATTTAACTCATAATAACATTCAATTAAATTAACCAAGCATAATTAAAGTTTATGGTATACCATTAACATTGATGCAATTCTGGGTTTACGTACACATCATTAATTTAAAACATCCATATAAAAATTAAACACATATATGTCTACATCTTATTCATACATATTGATTAGTTCTGGGGATACGGGTACGGGTGGTTGCACCTTTACTCAGATTTTAGCCAACTCGACCTAACGTACGTTAAAAGCCGGTCACAGAGAATATTTATATATTTAGTCTTCTGAACATGATATAGAAATATAGTGAAAATTAAATCCTAGTAGATTCAACAATAAATCATAATTATCATCAATATAGCTCATTATGTCATGTTTATCTGTATAAGCTACAGCAAATAACTTTAGTGAAATGAATGCACTTTATTTATTCACATGAAAATCGTACAGTAATGACATGTATGGCATAAATAACTATTTTCAGAATATCATATGAATACTATCAACTTATTTTTATATCAAGTTACCCCCGTCAGAGTGAGTACTTTCTACGCTCTGATACGGGCTTTTTTTTGCTCCGTCCGACAATGGATACTTTCTCTTTCTTTTCTCATTAACATAATCATAGTCGTAAGCAGGACGTCCCCTACTGGTGCACCACACAAACCGTCATGTGACTGTGCTCATTTCTTTTCTTTTCTTTTCTTTTCACATTAATAGCAAAAAATATGATTTCAATAACAAGTATGTTCATTTTACTCACATACCATAATTTATCATCAAAGCTTAATCACTACCAAAAATCATTGGTTAAATACAATCATGTCATAATCATAACCATTTTTGAATATCACTTTATAAAATATGTCCATGTCAAAATTATACACTTAAGATGGTAAGGAGTTCATGCAATGGCAATGGCTAGGGCATACACTAGTTATTTATTATTTCCAATTATAATATTTCTGTGTTCGGGGACCTTTTCTCACATATGCAACCATATCTCCCTCATACGAACTCCAATTGAGGTGATTTCAAAGCCTATAACTTATCTACAACTTTCATGTTTATCAATTCTTCATATTACTTAAGAATTAGTCTCAAAAAATATAAAACTAAAACACTTACATTTACCACCCTAGATTCTAGACTTATTCTGACCCTTACTATTTATTCAATCATATGGATTCCAAATTAAGTAATTTCAAAGCCTATATATCCATAAGACATATATCTATATTTATTATATTAAAAAGTTCCTTTAATTCCCTACAAATTTTTCCCTGAAATTCAAACACAGAGACATACTTAACAGATTCTTCCATAGTTGGCTAGTTTCTGACCACTGCTTACTAATCTGACCATATCTTCCTAATATGGATTCCAAATTGAATGATTCCAGTGGCTAAAAGTTCTTGAGACATGTATATATATATATATATACATGTCTCAAGCCTATATATCCATAAGACATATATCTATATTTATTATATTAAAAAGTTCCTTTAATTCCCTACAAATTTTTCCCTGAAATTCAAACACAGAGGCATACTTAACAGATTCTTCCATAATTGGCTAGTTTTTGATCATTGCTTACTAATATGACCATATCTTCCTAATATGGATTCCAAATTGAATGATTCCAGTGGCTAAAAGTTCTTGAGACATGTATATATATATACATGTCTCAAGAACTTTTAGCCACTGGAATCATTCAATTTGGAATCCATATTATGAAGATATATCTATATATATATATATATATATATATATATATATATTTCATGTTAACTATTTATTTTAGTTCCCTATAGATTTTAACCAAAAATTCAAACACAAAAGCTTACCTAACAGATTCTTCCCTAGTTAACCATTTTCTGACCACTGCTTATTAATCGAACCATATCTCCCTCATTTGAACTTCAAATTGGGTTATTCTAGTGGTTAAAAATTTGTAAGACATAAATCTATATTTTTTATGTTAACCATTTTTTTTAATTCCTAATCGATTCTTTCCAGAATTTCAAAAACAGAAGCTTCCCTAGTTACTCTCAAATCCAATTTTCTTAGCCTAGCCTTTCCTAAAGTTTTAGTTCATCATTTTATTAATTCATCTTCTATTTTTCATCCAAATTTCCACCTAACCATAGAATTACTTATCTCAACATTTAATTATATTTCTTACTTAATTTAACATATTCCATCATCCATTTCAAAAGAAAAATAGAATCAAATCATGTATCACTAAAGGTGTTTCTCAACAGAAATTTCTCATAGTCTTCCCTAAGGTGTTTAAGGCCATACTTAATTTACCAACCTAACCATCTTTCATCCATTTTTATCATATTTAAATATACATAACAACAGCATAAAAGCCCTAAATTTTTGCCAACCATAGCCATATCTATGCAAAACTTTCCATACCAACTGAAGTATTCAAAATATCCATCACATGCAAGATCAACATATAACATGATATAGCAACATCCATGGCCAATCATCAAAGTATCAAATATTGGAAATTTCATCAAAATTCTAAGATCAACATCCCATATAAATGCAACAAATTTCAAAACGTTTCTTAAAAAAGAGATATTGTTAAACTTACTTAGAGATCTCCCTAACTCACTTAGTGCATTCTTTTCTTGTTTCCTCTTGAAGGAAGTAACAAGATTTCTCCCTTCCTTAACTTTCTAGTAGCTTAAATAAGAGAAGGAGGGTGAGTTTTAAACCCCAAGGATGAAGAGAAAAGATGAATTCAAGTGGAGATTAAGCTAACTTACCTTGAATACTTAGTCCTCTAGACTTCTCCTTCTTCTTCCTTCCTTTCTTTTTCTCTCTTTCTCTCATTTCCTCACTCTACCTTGCTTCTATTTTTTCTCTCCCTCACTTGGATGAAATTATAATGTTATAAGGGTGAGTTTGCTTAAATAAACTATCAAGTGGTTTATCTGTCATAATCATGGGTCTACCTTATCACAATTAGGATGCACTTGGTTGTTTTTTGGGAAAAGACAACTCATCTTCTTGTCTTTCT
The DNA here is from genome assembly GCA_037074535.1 of Gleditsia sinensis. Classification (NCBI taxonomy): domain Eukaryota; kingdom Viridiplantae; phylum Streptophyta; class Magnoliopsida; order Fabales; family Fabaceae; genus Gleditsia; species Gleditsia sinensis. The sequence goes on from CM073467.1 coordinate 17,955,571, forward strand.
CTCCCTTAGTCAAGATATACATAGAAAATTGAGATTTGTATTTTGAAAAGCATGATAAATTGTTCTTCATACAAGGGACAAGGTCCCTTTGATTTAAGGATTCATTACCTTTTTCTTTTGTCTCACTCAAGTATGATAGGTTTGCCTTTCTAGGTGGCAAATTTTTAGCCCTTAATTCTCCCTTACTTGACTGAAATTATTTTCGTAAGATAATGATGTTTTGTCATAATGCCATGTATTATTACTTTGCAGAAATTATGAATGTAGGATATAGATGTTTTTTCCTAATGCCATGTATTATTACCTACTTGCTGAAATTATGAATGTAGGACATAGATGTTTTGTCTTAATGCCATGTGATTTAATCTTGATTATTATTACACTACTATTTCCTCACATGGTTCTTATTTTTTTCCTCTTGGATTTGGGCTCATTCTTACCCATTTTCTTTGCTTTGGCTAAAATTCTACCTTTCATGGAGGGCTTGGTCACATTTTCATGATTTTTGGGCTATTAGTCCAACTTCTATATCCTAGTCCAAGTCTATGTTTTATCTCTTGCTTGGGCTATCCAATTGGCTTGCTAAAAACTCATGTGAAGTGGATAAACTCTATATGAATTGTCTATAGGTGAAAGCCAATGTATGGGTGGAGATGTTAAACTTAGGAACTTTAGCTATTGAATTAGGAAAAATTACCTTCATCCAATCTTCTTGAAATTTTAAGATGATTACTTACTTCCTAAAAATTTATTTTCCTTACCCAAGAATTTTGCCTCTTTTTAGTATGTTATTTCTAATTTTTCTTATTAGGTTTCTCTCTTTACTTATCCCTTAATGTCGGAGACATTTTATTTTCTTAATTAAATATTTATGTACCTTTATTAATAAAATAAACAAAATTAGGGATGTTACATGAAGTATCAAGCAATCTAATTTCAGCCTTAGGAGCTCTAAGACTGTTATAAAAAGGATGCCAATGGTTTTTCCCCTTAGTTCAAGATGTTGATCAGCAATGGTCTAATATAAACCAAGTTCTAGTAATTAGGGAATTCCCTGATGTTTTTTCAGAAGACTTGTGTAGCGTACCTCCTTATTGTGAAATTAAGTTCATTATTGACTTACTCCCTTAGACACAACTTATTTCAATACTAACTTTTAGGATGGTTCCTATAGAGCTAAAAGAATTAAAGAATAAATTGCAACATATATTGGATAAAGGCTTCATTAAACCTAACAATTCTCCATATGGTGCTAAGGTTCTCTTTGTGAAAAAGAAAGATGGGACATTCCATATATGCATTGAACATAGACAATTGAATGAGATGATAGTATAAAATAATTATTGCTTACCACACATAAATGCTCTCTTTGAACAACTATAGGGTGCTCTCTTGCGAGCACCGTGGCCCCCAAAAACTTCTCGATTTTTTCAAAGTGCCGAACATGAAAATTGTACTTCTATGTCTTTTCTTTCCATAGCCGCTAGAATCTCCTCAATAGGAGTTCAAATGAGAGAGATATGCCTTAATTAGTGACGAAAGGTCAAAAATCAACATTTTTCCATATTTTCTCTCTATTTTCCTCTTCTTTTCTTCTTTATTATTCTAAAAACATAAAACACAAAACTCAATTAAATCCTATTTATTTCCTACTCAAATTAAATAAAAATCAACTTAAACATGCTAAAGACATGCTTAATTTATAGCATGTCAAATATCCCCACACTTACTCTTTTACTTGTCCTCAAGCAAATTAATTCATGTGAACAATATTCAATATATGAGATGAGTGAAAGACATATCAATAAGTTGCATCATAGTGAAAATTGTATGCTCTTAAAGAAATTTCATAAAATTTAATAATTATGTGCAATATTTAACTCAAATGCAATTCATGACTTATTTTCTAGAGCCCTGGGTGTGTGTGTGTCTTTGAGCAGTTCAATCCTGTTTCACCCAAATGAGTTTATATATCTTAAGAATTCGGGTATGGATCTCTTTTTAGGATTTTCATATGCTTATTTTTCATGCTACTCTCCACTAATGTAGGTTAAAACTATATTTTAGGATTAAAAGGGCTTTAATCAGCTTGTAATGTGGCTAGGTTATAGGGTGAGATAGAAGATATAAATTTAGGCTTGATCACCTAGCATCACATGATTAATTATACTTCTCTTTAGCTTTCTCAAGTTTGGGGAATTTTCCCCCCACACTTATTGTCACGCCCCTAATTTTATGGCATATGAAACACATATTTTACGAACATATATTTTCCAAAACATGTATAATACACTCTTTTATAGATAGATATTCCCATGTATACACAATATATAATCAAGTCTATAAACATCAAAGTACAACAGAAGCAAGGATCATGCCTGTGGCGTTCAGAGCATACTCTAGAGTACAAGTACAATATAATCAAAATCTACGAACCCTAGAAACAAAGTAGGCTCACCTAGAGATCATGTTGTCTAGCTAGTCAACTATCTGAAGGGAAAGGACCAAACTCTATATTTTCATATGAAAAAAATGTAGAAATATCTTGTAGTGAGTTTGACAACTCAGTGAGCAGATAATCCCTCCTATGACCTCTTAGGTCAACATATGGATGTACTCATATTTTAAAAATTTGTCACATAGGAAATACAGTTCAAAAGTACATTCATATGGGACCCATATTTCAAATATTCTCAAAACAAAGGATATTCATGTAACATCCTAAGTCTCTAATAAAGTTAGATAAATCTAAGAATAAGTAGAAAATACATATGACAAAGAATTAAAATGCTTAGTTATGTAACAATAAGGCATTTGACATATAGTTAATCAGGAATCATATAAATAAAATTCGTAGGAGCATAATGGATGGGGAGAATATACAAATACATTTTTAAGACATTACTAATCTAGGATTAGTAGTAAATTAAGGCAATATAAAACAACTAAGGAGCTTCCAAGTAGCACCACAAAATTTTAGCCACATAGTATGCCACATTGCCTATAGAATTGTAGCCACCTTGTAGCCACCTTGCACCTACCAAAGTATGTCACATTGCCCACAAAGTTGCAACCACATAGCATGCCACATTGGCCACAAAATTGTAGCCACCTTCTGTAACATTCCCGATTTTTCCTTATGTTACTAATTGAAATTTATTTCTTTCAAAGAGGAGAAAGCATTTTGGATCTCAAGGGAGGATTAAATTATTTTATAATTTTACTCAAATCAAACAAGATCTTAGGATGGTTAAAATGATATTTATGTACATTTCTTGAGATGACATTTATGTAAATTTATTGAAATGCCATTTATGTAAATTCTTTGAGATGGCAGTTTTGTAAATAATGGAAGATGGAAAAGTTGTAAATATTGGTCGTAGGTAGGAAATATTTTAATAATTAGAGGTAGGTGAGGAAAAATGTGATAATTATGAGGGAGAGAAAGGAGTGCCGGTAGAAAGAGAAAGGAAAAAAAAGAGAAGAAAAGGAAAAGGAGAAAAAGAAAGGGGAAGAAAAAAGAAGAGAAAGAGGAAGAAGAGAAAGAGGAAGAAGAAGGAGAAGGAAGAGGAAAGGGAAATCAAGAATTTCTGGGCGGTAGGAATCAAGCACAAGTTTAAGGATTCGTTTGAGGTAGGTTTAACATCTACTCATAAATTTTGTACAAAATTATATATATACCTTTAGATTTGCTTAGATATGATTTTGGATAACATGTGATCTGGATATTTATATAGAATTCTATTTTAGTTGTAAGGACATGCATATGGGTGCATGGGATTACATAAAAGAAAAATAAAGGAGAAATTAGACTAAGCTGAATTTCGGAATAATTTGGAAAGCCTTTATTTTTGGAATTTTGGAAACATTAGGCAAGGCTTTTTAAGAAATGGTCAACATATGAATTGTATATATATGACTCACAGATCTATAGGCTCTAAAAGCACTTAATTCAGATTTCATATGAGGGCGATATGGCTAATTAATTGAGCAGAGGTCAGAATCCAGGATAGTAAAAATAATCATTTTTGTTTTAATTTTTGAGAATTATTCGTAAAGAATCTGAAAAAATCATAAAAGTAAAAGTTGTAGATAATTGTCTTAAATTTTTATATACTTTGACATTACCTCAATTAGAGTCCATATGAGAGAGATATGACTGCTTAATTGAGCAAATGTCAGAATTAGCCTAGAATCCAGATTGATAAAATAAGTATTTTTAATTTTAATTTTCTGGGGATAATCCATAAGGAATTTGAAGAAATAATACACATGAAAGTTGTAGATAATTGTCTTACAGTTTTATAGGATTTAAAATCACCTCAATCGAAGTTTGTATGAGGGATATATGGTTGAATAAGTAAAGAAAGGTCCCAAAACACGGCTAGGTTGTGTTCTGGGTTGCTTCAGCACAGGTAGGCCGTGTTCAAGGCTGTTTTAAAACATGTTTGAAGTATTTTTCAAGCATGGCCATGTCTTGAACATGGTCAGGCCCTGTTGGGTGCTAGATTATCATATTTTTCACAGTTTTCTTCCTAAAAATAATCTTGTTTGTTGAAGTATTTTTAGGAAACATATATCCAAGAAAAATACTTTTAAAATGATGACTTTGGTATCACAAGTTACTCATTTTCTTTATTTAATTTAAAATGAATCATATTGAATATTGGTATGAGATGAATGATTATTAATCATTTGATATAAAAATGATGCATCATATTATGAAAGTGATTAAATTACAAGCGTAAAGCTCATAGCGAGTTGCTTGATTATATATTTTATTTAATGAATATGAATTTATATATATACATTTATATGTATGGATGAATATCGACAAGTTATATGACTTGAGACGGTACCAAGTAGGGGACACCCTATTAACCTGAGTGAGCCAAGGGAAAGCTGCTCCAACTGAGTGACAGAGGTAATGTGAGGAGGCAGATGAGTGATGAACTCACATTCCCTGATCACTTATTGTGACTGTAGTCGATCGATCACTATGCGTATAACAAATGAGTGAATTGAGAACTGTGATATATCTGAGCATTATTTTAAAAGAAAAAGGGTGAATTTTCAATGTATATAGTATGTTAATTATGCATCAACTGAAGTGATGATTTTACTTTTAAATCTTAATATTTTCTGTAGCATATACAGCTGAACATAACTCCTATTTTTTCCATTATATTTTATTTATGTTAAGTCTACTGCGAACCTTTGTTCTCACTATAATTGTGATGTTATGTTCAGATAAAAAGAAATGAGATGCAACAGGAAATGGCGTTACTAATGGAAATCTCAATGTCAGCACCACCTCCTCACCCTTTGTATTTCAAGGGTGAAGTGCTGTATAGGGACTCTTATTTATGTACTGAAATGTTGTATTGTATAAATATAACATGTGTGAGGTTTGTAATATATATGTAAACATATATATTGTGTTTTGAAATGTTGTATTGTATAATTATAACATGTATGAGGTGTGTAATAAATATGTATACATATATATTGTGTTTATACATATGGCGTATTTAACATGCGTAATGTGAAATTTTTTTTAAAGTAAATAGGATCTTACAAAGTTTCTATAATAATAATAATTCAATTAAAAAAAATGGACATTACACCTTCTTCCTACCAAAGCATGCCACATTGGCCATAAAGTTGCAGCCACATAACATGCCACATTGGCCACAAAGTTGTAGCCACATTGCAGCCACCTTGCACCTACCAAAGCATGACACATTGGCTACAAAGTTACAGCCACAAAGCATGCCACATTGACCACAAAATTGCAGCCACCTTGCATCCACCTTGCACCTACCAAAGCATGCCACATAGCCACAAAAACTTTAGCCAAAATCAGCTAAGAAAAACACCACCTTTCAGCAAGGAAATCCTACCATATAGCTATAATTATTTCAACAACATTCCAGCCAAGAAAAAGCCACCCACTTCAGCCATGTTTCTGCCCACAATCAAAAAAATAATGCAAAGGCTGCTGCCATACTTCATGCCTCTGCATTATCACACCCTCCCTGCAGAAACCACAAGGGATCCCTACAAAAACACAAGGGAATCCCTACAAAACACAGCCAACTTTTCCTCTTGAATGGTGGAAACCAGCTGCCAAGAATCATACTGTCTAGGTATTATTTTAGGCATTAAATTCAAACCCCATTCCTCGTGCAATCAGCACCCAAGAGGGAGAAAAGGAAGCCAAAAAACTTAGAGCCAAAGGGGGAGAGAAACCAGAAAAAAAAAGACGTAGCTAAGTTGTAAGGGAAACCAACAGGAGAAGCAAACTGAAATTTGAGAACCATAGGAGCATTTATACACAAGGTGAGTTTTTCCTCTTGAGGAAAGTTGGTTTGTAGTTAGTAAATCTCATTTTGGGTTCTGCATGGGTGATTCTTGAGCATGAGATGCAAGATGTTAAAGTTGAAAACATGGAACTCTAGTGGTAGGGAACAATCTTTTCCATCTAAGTAACAAACATGCTAAAGCACCACACATTTTGCACCTAAAATTTTTAGGCCCTGTGTTCTTGGACTGTTTGATTGGGTAAATGGCCTTTAAGTTTTCTAATATTTTGTGAGAGAAGTCTTGAAATATTGATAATCAATTCTGGAAATTTTCATGATTTTTAAGAACCAACAAATAGGCCATTTACAATCAGAATAGTGCTGAGAACAACTTAGGCTGTCGATAGAAATACTAAACATTGAAGGGATTAGATGTTGAATTTTCATATTAAAATTTTATGACACATTATAGGTATCATAATTAAGGACTCCAAAAAATTTTAAATAATTCTAGGTAGGTTAAGGCATATAATAAAATATGAAAATTCGATGGGACAGGAAGTGAGTCAGAACGGACCAGAACTGGGGACAACCATAAAAAGTGTGTTATTTGAGGGGAAAAATGAATTATTTTTTACTTGAAATTTTTATGGAGATTATATAACATATCTAGGATACTTCATATCAAATGTCACGAATTTTGAAGAAGTTTTACCCATACAAAGGAATGGAAAACAGAATAGAAATGGAGTTGAAACCAATATGCACTGTTTTGGATGATGGAGGTAGTTCTTGGACTAAATGGAAGAGTTAAGGGCTGATAGAATCACGAAATAAAAGAGACATATAGAGGAACATTCATGGAAAATTTTAAAAAATTTAGAGGACTTTTGTCATATTTAATAATAACCACAAATCTAAACATAATCATAGTTTTGTTTTGGGGAGCAGAAGCTCTTAAACTAGAGACTTATAATTTTAGGTGCTAATATGCATGCATTAACCAAAAGCTCTTATATATTTTAGTTTGAGTTGCTGGTAGTAACATTGGCAACCTTGGAAAGGAAGTGATTGTGCAGGAATTGAGGTAGCTAGCTTTTCCTTAAAACACTATTTATGTTTATGAACTTGAATTTATCAATTTCACTGGTTGCCTGACTTTTATGATATGAAGAATGATGGTCTAAAGATATGTTATATATGCATTCTTGAGAATTAAGGGGTGTCTGATAAGAGTCAAATTATTTCATTTTTGTTATGATTTAAATATTGATATTTGTGTGAAAATTGTGTTTATTTGATTATTTAATCCACAAATATCATTTCACGGGTATTTCGTGTTTAAAGTGCAATTTCAAGTAAATTCATAATTTTGAAGAAGTTTGGGACAAATTTCAATGACCGAGATTGAGTGAGACTCAAGAAAGGCAAGTTTCAAGGTTTGGAATTCTGGCCACGGCGAGAATGCTGCAGCATTTTTCTTGAGAGCGCGCATTTGACAGCTTCAAATCTGGCTGCCGGCGAGATTATTTTGCCGCCGGCCAAATGTATCTCACCGCCGGCGAGAACTGCAAAGCAAATTTTCCAGAAATCTCGCCGCGGCGAGAATACGTTCGCCGGCGGCGAGTTTCATCAGAAAACGCGTTTTCTATGACTTTTGTTCCAAAATTGCCCCCAAAACCCTAGACCTATAAATACCATAAGGTACAGAAAGAGGGGACGGCGAAATAGACAGAGGAGAGGCGTTTTTGGAGGAGAGGAAGCCATTTTGGAGAGAAAGCTTGGATAATCTTGAAGGATCATCACCATTGTTGCTGCCAAGTGTTCATCTCCAAGAGTTCTTCATCTCTTCTCCTTAACTTGCTTTTTCTGTAGTTTATTCCGAATTTGTATTGATGTATTCAGTTGAGATAATAGTTGTTCTTATTTCGATTATGAACTAATTCATTTTTGCTAAGGCTATGATGTAGTTGAATCAAGAAACTCTAATTTCTTTGGTTATGGTTATATGAGTTCATTGCTTTCAAGTTGAGTATTTATTTCCATGCTTAATGCTTCTAGATTTCTGGCCAATATTTAGATGATTTGTTGCATTATATTAAGACTGAGAGGAGATGTGTAATGAATGCTTCTTGTGATAAATACCATATGTTGAATGCGAGTGTGAGAACTAATGCATGATGTATGTGGTTATTCTAGAAATTCCATAGATCATAATGTGCTTGTTTGTGATTAAATCTTCATAGAAATATAGTTGATTATCATAGATAAGTAATTCTAATATAACTCGAGAGAGAGTATTAGATAAGTTTGGGTTTTTCAACCATCACTTTTAGCTTTGATTCTCATATAACATGACTTGAAATTGGATTTAATTGATTCAGCGAAATCGAATGCCTTAGCATTTTTAATCATTTGTGAACAACATTCAACTGTGTTCTTTGCCTTCATTTGTAAGTTAATTTACCTCTTAAACAATTTCAACAATTTGGTCTTCAGATAAAATTAGGATTAGTCAATTTCGGTACTTAGTAACGCCATTCCTTGTGGATTCGATATCCGTACTTTTGTACACTTTATTACTTGAACGATTCGTACACTTGTGAAAATACGCATCAAGTTTTTGGCACCGTTGCCGGAGAATGGTTTGATTATTAATATCGATACTACCTAATCTTAGTTTTAATTTGAAGTTAATTTGCTTTACCATTGTTTCATTTTTAATTTTGTTTTAAATTGAGTTTTTGAGTTGTGTTGAACATTTGTTCATTTAGAGTTATTGCTGCTTGTTTGCATTATTTATTTTAGTCATTTCTTGCAAATTTTTCAGTTGTTTATTTTGCTCTTTTATTTTATTTATCATAAAAGAAAAAGGGGTAACTTTGTGTTCTGTGAGTGCTTGTTGATTTTCAGGTTGTAGGATTTTTGTATGCGACGTGTAAGAAGCCTTAACCTTCTTCCATTTGATCAGGAAATTGATCAAACATATAGGCGTCTAAACCGAGAGAGAAGGTGTCAACCTCAGCTCCTAATAGACAATCAGCCATGGATCCACAATTTGTTAAGGGAGGTGGAAATCGTAGAGCTTTGAGGGATTATACTACGCCTAATGTTGCTGGAACCACTTTGGGTATAAGGAGGCCAACTGTTCAAGCCAATAACTTTGAGATAAAACCATCCTTTATCCAAATGGTTCAATCAAATCAGTTTGGGGGAATGTCAAAGGATGATCCAAATGCATATATTGCTTACTTTCTGGAGGTGTGTGATCTTTACAAGATAAATGGTGTGTCTGAAGATGCCGTAAGATTAAGGGTTTTTCCTTTTTCACTTCGGGATAGAGCCAAGGAGTGGCTAAACTCATTACCACCGGGATCAATTACAACATGGAATGAGTTAGTTCAGAAGTTCTTGTCCAAGTTCTTTCCTCTTGCTAAGACGGCAAAATTACGGAATGAAATCACATCTTTTACACAGTATGATCAAGAATCATTGTATGAAGCTTGGGAGAGATTCAAAGAAATGTTGTGGAAGTGCCCACATCATGGTATACCGATTTGGCTGCAAGTCTCTACATTTTATAATGGGTTGGTTTCAAACTATCAGGCAATGATTGATTCTGCATCTGGAGGGTCTTTAATGGGAAAAACACCAGAGGATTCTCATGAGTTGTTAGAGATTATGGCAGAAAACAACAATCAGTGGCATTCAGAGCGGGTAACTGCACAAAGACCAGTAGGAGTGCATGAAATTGATTCAGTGAATGCTTTGTCAGCTCAAGTTGCTGCTCTTTCAAGAAAGATGGATTCTTTGTCATCAAAGTTCGAATCCAAACCAACTGCAGAATGTGATTTATGTGGTGGAAATCATGCTAGTACTGAGTGCCAAGTTGGAAATCCATTTGCTTCACCAAATGCTGAACAAGCCAATTATGTTTCAAATTTCCAAAGACCTCAACATAACCTATATTCAAACACCTACAATCCAGGTTGGAGGAATCATCCAAATTTGTCATGGGGAAATAACCAAGGGGGGTTCAAATTGTCATCATCTTCCTACCAACCCCAAGAGAAGAAACAAACAGATTTGGAAGGAATTTTGGGGAAGTTCATTGAGGAGTCAAGAAAAAATTTCAGAAATCAAGAGGCAATCAATAGGGACATCCAAAACCAACTGGGGCAGCTTTTCAAAACAGATTGCAGAAAGGTCTCAAGGATCATTGCCAAGTGACATAATAAATCCCAAGGAGCATGTAAAGGCTATCACATTGAGAAGTGGTAAAGAACTTGAATGGCAGAAGAAATTGGAGCAAAAGTTGGAAGAATCTAAAGAAAAGCCATCAACATCCCAAGATGTTCAACCTTCTCCAACTGCAAAATATGAGCCTCCTATCCCATATCCTCAAAGATTGCAGAAGAAAAAGCTTGATAATCAATTTGGTAAATTTCTAGAAATTTTTAAGAAATTGCATATTAACATTCCTTTTGCAGAGATGTTGGAACAAATGCCCAAGTATGCAAAATTCATGAAAGAAATTCTATCAAAGAAGAGGAAGCTGGGAGATTATGAAACTGTCATGCTAAATGAGGAGTGCAGTGCAGTTCTTCAAAGAAAATTGCCACAAAAAGTGAAAGACCCAGGGAGTTTTACTATACCTTGTACTATAGGAAGTTGCAATTTTGATAAAGTCCTATGTGATTTAGGAGCAAGCATTAATTTGATGCCACTTTCTGTTTTCAGGAAACTAGGCCCGGGAGAAGTAAAACCTACTTCAATTTCTCTACAATTAGCGGATCGATCGGTGAAATATCCTCAAGGGGTAATTGAGGATGTTTTAATTAAAGTTGACAAATTTATTTTTCCTGTAGATTTTGTGGTGCTTGACATGGAGGAAGATAGAGAGATACCTTTGATATTGGGGAGACTGTTTCTTGCAACTGGAAGAACATTGATTGATGTTCAGCAAGGAAAACTCATTCTAAGGGTGCAAGATGAACAAGTGACTTTCGATGTTTTTGAAGCAATGAAATTTCCGAGTGAGGTACATTCTTGTTTTCAAATTAACACTCTTGACAGGTTAATCTCGGAAACTTTTGATGAGAGAACTCCATTGCTACCACTAGAAGCTTTCCTTGTGAAATCTGCAACAATTGAGGAGAAAGATGAGGGAGTGAGACAATGTTCAGAATTACTGGCAGCACTTGATGAATATTTGTTCAGTGATAAAAAATTCAAAGAGTTAGGAACAAATGAAACTCCAACCTCAGTGGTAAAGAAGGAAGACAACAAGATTGAGCTAAAGCCACTGCCATCCCATCTAAAGTATGCATATTTGGAAGACTCTGAATCTTTTCCTGTTATTATTAACAGTTCTTTGAATGATGAAGAGGAAAACAAGCTATTAGGAGTTCTTCGGACTCACAAAGCAGCAATTGGATGGACAATGGCAGACATCAAAGGGATTAGCAATTCTGTTTGCATGCATAAAATCTTGATGAATGAGGATTATAAGCCCACAATTCAGCCACAAAGGCGTTTAAACCCAACAATGCAAGAAGTGGTCAAGGCTGAGGTGATTAAGCTTCTAGATGCCAGGGTAATTTATCTGATTTCAGATAGTGCTTGTGTAAGCCCAATTCATTGTGTACTAAAGAAAGGAGGAATCACAGTTGTAGAAAATGAAAACAATGAGCTTATTCCAACAAGGACAGTGACTGGGTGGAGAGTGTGTATTGATTACCGAAAGTTGAATGACGCCACCCGAAAAGATCATTTTCCTTTGCCATTTATTGATCAGATGTTGGAAAGATTGGCTGGACATTCTTATTATTATTTTTTGGATGGATATTCAGGCTACAACCAGATTGCAATTGCACCAGAAGATCAAGATAAGACAACATTTATATGCCCTTATGGTAGTTTTGCATACAGAAGGATGCCTTTTGGTTTATGTAATGCACCTACAACTTTCCAAAGATGCATGATAGCGATTTTCTCTGATATGGTCAAAAAGTTTATTGAGGTTTCTATGGATGATTTTTCTATTTTTGGCCATTCTTTTGATAATTGCTTGCATAATCTCTCTTTAGTTTTGCAGCATTGTAAAGACACAAATTTAGTGTTAAATTGGGAGAAATGTCACTTCATGGTTTAAAAAGGAATTGTTCTTGACCATCGAATTTCAGCAAAGGGAATAGAAGTGGACCGTGCAATGGTGGAAGTGATCGAAAAATTACCACCTCCAACAACTGTAAAGGGCATTAGGAGTTTTTTGGGACATGTTGGGTTTTATAGAAGATTTATTAAAGATTTCTCAAAAATAACAAAACCTCTTTGCAGTTTATTAGTTAAAAATGCACAGTTTGATTTCTCTTCTAAATGTTTGTAGGCTTTTAACCTTTTGAAGGAAAAGCTCACTTCTGCCCCTATAATTTGTGTACTGGATTGGAGTCTTCCCTTTGAGGTAATGTGTGATGCTAGTGATTATGCTATAGGTGTTGTTTTGGGTCAAAGGAAGAATAAGTTGTTGCATGTGATTTATTATGCAAGCAGGACATTGACAGATGCACAACTTAATTATGCCACAACTGAGAAAGAGCTTTTGGCAGTAGTGTTTGCATTTGATAAGTTTAGATCTTATTTAATTGGGTCTAAAATCATTGTTTATGCTGATCATTCTGCTCTTAAGTATTTGCTAGCCAAGAAAGATGCCAAACCGCGATTACTAAGATGGATTCTTCTCTTGCAAGAATTTGACTTAGAAATCCGGGACAAAAAGGGGACCGAAAATTTGGTTGCTGACCATTTGTCCAGGTTGGAGGAAGATTACCTTAAGGATGAAGAACAAGTTAATGAAACATTTCCTGATGAGCAGTTGCTTGCTATCCGAACGGATCCATGGTTTGCTGATTATGCAAACTATTTGGTCAAGAAAATTTTACCTCCTGACATGTCTTATCAACAAAGGAAGAAATTCTTTAATGATTTGAAACATTATTTTTGGGATGAACCTTACTTGTATAAACATTGTGCAGATCAAATCATTAGAAGATGTGTGCCAGATGAAGAAATGGAAAGCATTCTTCGTCATTGCCATTCAAAGGAAGTTGGAGGACATTTTTGTAGAACAAAAACTGCAGCAAAAATTTTGCAATCTGGATTCTATTAGCCTTCATTGTTTTAAGATGCTTTCAAGTTTGTTTCAATGTGTGATGATTGCCAAAGGAGTGGCAATATTTCACGGAGACATGAAATGCCCTTAAACAATATTTTGATAATTGATTTATTTGATGTTTGGGGTATTGATTTTATGGGGCCTTTTCCTTCATCTCATGCTAATAAATACATTCTTGTTGGTGTAGATTATGTCTCTAAATGGGTGGAAGCAGTTGCCTTGCCTACCAATGATGCTAGGGTTGTGATCAATTTCCTCAAGAAGAACATATTTTCCAGATTTGACACACCTAGAGCAATTATAAGTGATGGGGGTAAGCATTTCTGTAATACCCAATTTGAAACTTTGCTGCAAAAGTATGGAGTAACACACCGGATTGCAACACCTTACCATCCTCAAACTAGTGGACAAGTTGAAGTGTCAAACCGAGAGTTGAAGCGGATCCTTAAAAAGACCGTAAATAACTCACCTAAGGATTGGTCAAGGAAATTGGATGATGCACTTTGGGCCTATAGGACAGCTTTCAAGACACCTATTGGCATGTCTCCATACCGATTGGTGTATGGAAAAGCTTGTCAACTTCCAGTTAAATTGGAACATCGGGCATACTGGGCAATTCAAATTTTGAATTTTGATCTTAAGATAGCAGGTGAAAAGAGGGTGCTGCAATTAAATGAGATGGATGAAATGAGGAATGATGCTTATGAGAATGCCCAAATATACAAGGACAAGACAAAGGTTTGGCATGATAAGCACATTCTGCGGAGAAACTTTGAGGTGGGACAGAAAGTACTGCTTTATAATTCTCGTCTCAGACTTTTTCCAGGAAAGCTAAGATCTCGTTGGTCATGACCTTTTCTAGTAACCAAGGTGTTTCCTTATGGAGCAGTTGAAATCAGTCATGAAACCAAGGGAACTTTCCAAGTGAATGGACAACGGTTGAAGCCATATTTTGACAGAGAATTCAGCAAGCCGAAGGATTCTCTAGAGTTACAACAACCGTAGTAAGAATGACAGGCAGTCTAGCTAATGACTATAACTTAAAGCCCTTAATGGGAGGAAACCCATCAGATTTGTTTTCTCATCCTTTATCTCTTTAAATTTTCAGTTTTGGTGAATTATTAGTTAGATTTTCAGTTCTGCACTTCATTCAATGCTAATTTTAATTGCTTTATTTGTCTTGTAGGTTATGTTAAAAAAAAAGGGGCCCGATTTTCGCCGACAGTGAGGAAAGTTTTGCCGCGGCGAAATAATTCTGGCCGCGGCGAGATTCGTTTAAAAGGCTCAAGTTCGCAGGGCCAAGTTAGTTCTCATGCCATTTTCTTCAGTTTTCTCTCATACCCACTCCAAATCTACATCACCCATCATCATCCACCATCAAATCGGTCACCATACATTCATTTCCTTTGAGATTTGTTGCATTTTCTTCTGATTAGTGTGCGAATTGGGGCTGTATTGGGAGCAATATCTGGCTGTGTATTGTGCGAATGTGGATCAGATTTTGGGGCTGTGATTGAGTGCAAATTTGGCACTGATTTGAGGTGTTTTGTGCACAAATTTGGCGCAACCATTTGGGGCTGTGCGGTGTGCGAATTTGGCCGATTCTGGAGTTGTCTTGTGCGCGAATTTGGGCTGTGTATTGCGCCACTGTGGAGCAGATTTTGGGCTGTGATAGGTGTGTGAATTCGGTGCAACATTTGGGGCTTTTTGGTGAGTGAACTTGGTGCAGATTTTGGGTGTTGTGGAGCCGAAATTTAAGCCTCCAAGAGCTTGTTTTTCCTCTAGTAAGTGAGTAGTTTTGATATCATGCAAGCTAGGGATTTGACTTTGATATTAATTTGACAATTTGGGGATTTTTGATATTGCAGATATTTTGGGTTAAATTGTTGCCATTTAATTTCTACTATATAGCCGCATTGGGATATTGTGAATTGTCTGAACTGTCTGGATTGTCTGGCTTGAAACTATATTGTGCAAATTCCTAAGAAAACCACAGCCCAAAGAGGTCGTGCCTTTTCATTCGACAGGAGCTTGTTTACTTCTGAGTATGCTGCCAAGCGTTTTGTGGAAAAGGTTGTAAGAGGGCAATCATACCTCAAAGGTGGTTTGTGATTGATCAGACTCCTTATTGGGGTAATTATGTCCCCATTCTTTAGGCTAAGAAGTGGGAGGCTTTCTGTCATCCTATTGAGGGGGGCTGCCTCTCTTTGGTAAGAGAATTCTATACTAATGCTCCCGAGCGGGTGGATGATAAGGTTTATGTGCATGGACATTGGGTCCTCTTTACCAAAGAAGTGATTAACAGCCATTACAGTTTGCCCACCATGGGGGATGATGAGGATTTTCTCAAACTCCTTTCGGATATTGACATGGCGACAATCATTGCGTCGGTCTGTAATCCAGGCACGGTATGGAAGACGTCAGGGGATGTGTATAAACATTTCCACCAAAGTGCGTTATTAGACGATGTGCGGCCCTAGTATGCTTTCATTTGCGCTGATTTATTGCCTACTGCACATCTTAGTGATGTCACTAGAGAGCGGGCCATCCTACTTAATGCCATTGTGTCAGGGGCCTCTGTTGATATCGGCCGGGTAATTTTTGATTATATCATACAGAGTGCGCAGGCTGCGTTTAGAGGCCTTGGGTTCCTATCTTTGATTTCTGCTATTTGCGAAAACCAGGGAGTGATTTGGGATAAGAATGAGGAAATGGGAGGTGTGATGAAGCCAATTGATGGACCCAAGCTTGCTAAGTTTCTGGGTATTGCATCGCGTCCTAAGAAACACCCTCATTCTACTATAGGGGCTAGTGTGAGTTCTTCCCAGCCTAGGGTTGAGTCTGTTGAACACTGTTTGGGCAGAGTTGAGCTTATTTTGGATCACCAGAGGGAGCAACTTGATTATCAGAATCAGTTACTCCTACAGCAGAGGAACTTCCAGACCGCGAGTACACAGTTCCTTCATGACTACCTTCGGAGGATGGCTCTGTAGTCTGGGAGTGATATGAGTGGTTATCCTGCGATGCCGACTTTTCCCCCTATGACTGATGCCCCTATTTATGTTGGGACTGATGATGATGAGGATGAGGAGTGATGTTGTATTTTTTTTTCAGTTGTTTTCAGTACTTCATGTATTTATTCTCATATTTTCTGTTTAGTTTCTGATATTCATCTTCTGGATATTTGTTAAATGTTTTACTTTTTGTCACCTTTTTCATTTTGTTTCTTTCTGATTGAATTTCTTTTATTATTGACCCCGTAATTTAACGATTTACTGTGACTGTGATGGTGCACCTGGCTCTCTTTCTTTTTGTGATGTCGATGGCCATTTGCAATTTTTCTTTCTTACATTGAGGACAATGTAAGGTTCTGATTGGGGGTGCGATAAACGGTAAATTTTTCTTAGTTTCATTTTTAGTAGTTTTTTTTTGTTTAATTATGTTTAATTTTGATGTTCCATTTATTTTTTCTGCATTCCAATTTCATTTGCATTTTATTTGTTTTAATTTGCACGTTGATGATAATAATGTGATTGTGATAACACGTAGCTTTTAGAAGACATTAAATTTTGCTTCGGTTTAAAGATAATTTCAAATGTTAATTTTACTTAGTTGGCGACTCTTTTGGTATGTGGTATGATTTGGTTGATTAGTCTAAATGCTTAGAGAAGTCTTATGTGCGAATTTTTCATGGACATTTTTGTGATCTCAACAAACTCTAGAACTCATTTGAAAACCTCTTGAGGCGAAATATTTTGGAATTGCACTGTTTAGGATATGATATAGGCCATTTTTGGATCGATTGTGCCATTTTTAAGCCTACCTTGTTATTCTTATATCACTAGTTACCTCTTTGTGCCTATTTAAATATATTGTTAGCCTTATTTTTCTTTCTTTTTACCTTCTATAACCTACCTTTTATTTAGCCAATATATATATATATATATATATATATATATATATATATATATATATATATATATATATATATATATATATATATATATATATATATATATATATATATATATATCATTCCTACCTTATTTGTTAAGAGCACTTAATTTTGAACACAAAATTTTCAAGAGCAATTGGAGTAAGGATGGAATAAATAAAAAAGAAAAGAAAAGAATATCTTCCACATATATTGGAAGAAATTGGTTGGGGGTTATTTATTGTTTTCAAAACAAACAAAAAAGAGAAAGGGCTTTCACACTCTAGTAAATAAAAGAGTGTTAGTGATGAATGTACTGAAGTGAATGATTAAGAAAGAATTTTGTTTATCTTTGGAAAAATGGGATATGATCGGAAGAAACAATGTGGGTTTAATGGTGTTACTCTTTTACTTAATTGGTTGTGTTTAATCTAATGAGTTCTCTTATTTGTATTTTGACACTTCCCGTTTTTTCTTAACCAAATACCTAAGCCTAACATTACAAGCATCATAAAGTCCTATTGATCCAAAATGGTGTATTTTTCCTTCATTAGTGGAGAGAGGTTTGAAAAGTGCCTATGGAGTTTGAGATTTCACCATTTAGTTTGTGGATGTTGTGCATAATATTATCTGGGCATTATGGCTATGGGTTTGTGGTTTGATGGATGTTTAAGAGTCAATAAAAAAAGTGACATTGGCATTTGAGATTTCTTAAAGCTTAGGTGACATTTAATTATTCTATGTGTTGTGTGTTATTTATAATTTTTGAAACATTTGTGCAAATTAATTGTTGAGTAATTTGATTATTTTGAGTTAGTATAGTTTAGGGTAAGATGTTTGTGGGTATCATCACTGGAAGCCCTCACGAGACTACAACTTGTCCTACTAGGGCCGCCTAGGGGTTTAAAGGCTTATTGCATACGCTTAATGCAAGTTTGTAACTAGAATAAATTTTCTTTGAATTTTTCTTTTAATGTCTCCTTTGAATTTATTCATCGATCGCTTTTCTTGCTAGAGACTAGCAACAAGCTGGTTAGGGGTTGTTGATAAGAGTCAAATTATTGCATTTTTGTTATGATTTAAATATTGATATTTGTATGAAAATTGTGTTTATTTGATTATTTAATCCACAAATATCATTTCACGAGTATTTCGTGTTTAAAGTGCAATTTCAGGTAAATTCATAATTTTGGAGAATTTTGGGACAAATTCCAATGACCGAGATTGAGTGAGACTCAAGAAAGGCAAGTTTCAAGGCTTGGAATTCTGGCCGCGGCGAGAATGCTGCAGCATTTTTCCCGAGAGCGCGCATTTGACAGCTTCAAATATGGCCGCTGGCGAAATGGGTTCACCGGCGGCCAAATGTATCTTGCCGCCAGCGAGAACTGCAGAGCAAATTTTCCAGAAATCTCTCCGCGGCGAGAATATGTTTGTCGGTGGAAAGTTTATTTTCCAGAAATCTCGCCGCGGCGAGAATACGTTCGTCGGCGGCGAGTTTCGTCAGAAAATGCATTTTCTATGACTTTTGTTCCAAAATTGCCCCCAAAACCCTAGACCTATAAATACCATAAGGTACAGAAAGAGGGGACGGCGAAATAGACAGAGGAGAGGCGTTTTTGGAGGAGAGGAAGCCATTTTGGAGAGAAAGCTTGGATAATCTTGAAGGATCATCACCATTGTTGCTGACAAGTGTTCATCTCCAAGAGTTCTTCATCTCTTCTCCTTAACTTGCTTTTTTTGTAGTTTATTCCGAATTTGTATTGATGTATTCAATTGAGATAATAGTTGTTCTTATTTCCATTATGAACTAATTCATTTTTGCTAAGGCTATGATGTAGTTGAATCAAGAAACTCTGATTTATTTGGTTATGGTTATATGAGTTCATTGCTTTCAAGTTGAGTATTTATTTCCATGCTTAATGCTTCTAGATTTCTGGCCAATATTTAGATGATTTGTTGCATTATATTAAGACCGAGAGGAGATGTGTAATGAATGCTTCTTGTGATAAATACCATATGTTGAATGCGAGTGTGAGAACTAATGCATGATGTATGTGGTTATTCTAGAAATTCCATAGATCATAATGTGCTTGTTTGTGATTAAATCTTCATAGAAATATAGTTGATTATCATAGATAAGTAATTCTAATATAACTCGAGAGAGAGTATTAGATAAGTTTGGGTTTTTCAACCATCACTTTTAGCTTTGATTCTCATATAACATGACTTGAAATTGGATTTAATTGATTCAGCGAAATCAAATGCCTTAGCGTTTTTAATCATTTGTGAACAACATTCAACTGTGTTCTTTGCCTTCATTTGTAAGTTAATTTGCCTCTTAAACAATTTCAACAATTTGGTTTTCAGATAAAATTAGGATTAGTCAATTTCGGTACTTAGTAACGTCATTCCTTGTGGGTTCGATATCCGTACTTTTGTACACTTTATTACTTGAACGATTCATACACTTGCGAAAATACGCATCAGTGCCCAAAGTGTGCCAAGTAAGCCACATGTCCCCAACGTATTGGCCAATAATAGGAGATGCATAACCCTTTTGCAGGTATATGACTGCATTGGGTAAGTAGACCAAAATGTTATGGGTTCTTAGTGTGACCAAGATGATATATGTATGTATGTATGGTCAATGCTTATGTTTTAGTGAAATAAATTGAGAAGTTTTAAGGAATGGAATGTGTACTGTTTTTCTAAAAAAAATTGCTAGCTATTGATATTGTCATCTCATCTTTTTATGTCCACATAATCACATTCCAGGTACTACAACAAGAAGTGAGCAACAGGGGTCTCAAGGTTGACTCATCTGATTATGGATATGGATTGTATTTTCTTTGGTTGAGTAATATTTGTGGGATGGCTTAGTTGAGTGCCAAGTTCCTTTTAGATAGCTTATAAAGTGAAGTAAAATAAGTTATGGACTGTACCATTTTCTTTTATGGAATAAGAGCCTTTTTGTTGTAAGTAATACATATCATGCCTAGTTAGTTTCCTATAAGGAAATGAAATTTGAAAATGCTTGGAATAGCCTGAAGAACTTTTATGCTTATCCAAGAAAGATAACTAACAATATAAGAGAATAGGTTAATTTATGGGCTAGGTAGACACTGCTAGAAATTTAGAGATAAAAAAATGTATAATACTAAATTCTCTTAAGTGGAATATTCTATGATGTGGATGTATGAAATAAGATGCTAGTTAGTAGTAAGTGTTGACAATTCAAATATCCAAAACCATATACTATATTGTATGATCATTAAACAAATGTTGTTATGCATCAAAATATTTCACATGAAAACATTAAGAGAATCCCACATCAGAACCACTATATCAGAGTTCAAGCCTTTCCGTACTTTGGTGGAGTAGGATTTGCCTAAACTCTGCATCTCGCTGAGGTTTGCTTACCTCCATTCAAGAGGACACACGAATGGACTCTAATATAGGTATTTCCCAAGCACACAGCAAGGGAGGTAAGTCACATATCATATAGTCGGCATCTCGCCCAAATAGAAGGCATCCCTCTCTCCATCACATATCATATCCCGTGTGTTGGCCGTCACACGATGCTAGCAACACCCCTACTAGCTGAGTTATCAAGGTGCACCAAGGCTAACATCACCTGTTGTTAGCAAACAGTGTTTCCAATAGGATTCCTCCACAGAAAATACCATTTACACATTTACCATATCATCCAATATAGAGTTTTTAGTATAATATAGACTTTCAATCTCAGTACAGTTCATCTGCCATAAATTTCTCAATCAGAGTTTATCACATATACATGCCCTTTTTTTTAAAGGAAATCATATAGCTTTATAAATCAATGCGACGTGCACAATATATTTCTTTTACCATATGATGAGAAATACATTTAAAATCACATATTCAATGAATTCAAAAATCCATTTTTAAAACCATACTCTGCTTGAACTATATACTATATTGTAATTAATTCAAATAATTTAATCCATTTTAGAGACATATAAAAATATAAATAACTTGTAAACATAATCAATTATACATTTAAAGTTCAAGAAGAGCATAGGGTAAGTCATATAAAGATTTTTTTACTCACAGAGTAAGGCTCCAAGTTGGACAACTCTAAAATGCACTTTTCTAATCCACATTTACTAAATCGAGCACCAAATCACATTGTTTGATCGTGAAATTTATCATACAACCAATACTTTATATCCTTAACAAAATGCCTAACCTGGAAGCTCGAAAAACCATAAAAAACCAGCATTTTAGAAAAAGTACCTATAAATTACTATTCATAATTTTCTAGCGAAATTTTGGTGAACTTCTGATGAAATTGATCGGTGGATTTTGAACCTCTCATCACCACGAATACAACGGTACCTCTGGTATCTCAATTGGATGTCTAGAATGGGAGATATCGCAGAAAGAAGGTAAAGGTACAAAGATGAATACAATGTCAGAACGCAAGTGCACGTGTCGTGACCAAGTAATAAAGTGATGAGTGAGTATCGTCCCATGAGGAGTGAACTAAAACTGTTAGAGACTTTTGCTGTATGAATGCTATAGCAACGCTAAGTTGTTCACAAAATTAGAATAGACATGGGTTGACTGACTTTTACTATAACTAAAATGAAAAGTATTAGGGAATAGAAAGGAAACTATATGGGGAGAACTGGGGTGCTCAGGGTTGCCATGGATTTCAGCACTCAGATATGCCCTAGGCTTTGTTGCAGCAAAGGTCCCTGGTGCCAAAATCAGTTCTGAATGGAGTCTTCCCAGACTACCATTCCTCACAACTCCAAGGTTCGGACACGTATTCCTGCACAAGTCCTCAATTCTGAATTGAGCATGAAATACATTATGGGACTAATGGGGTACCCGTATATCCCTACATGAGGTAACCCCTTTACACTCAGCTTTTTCCTAGCCTCCATTACCCTTCCAGGTGAATGGTGGCCTTGGTTTTCTTCCTCCAAACTTCCGTTATTAAGGAAAGAAAAGCTACAAGAAATACAGTTGAATGGTAAACAAAACTGCTGTGAAATGTATTGATAATAAAAAGGTGCTTCAATTCATTACAACCCTTGTGCAACCCCAGCTGGAAACTAGCCAAGTCTCACCGGTTACAAAAATCCCAGAAACACTGGTATGCATTCTAAGAGGTAAGAACTAAATTACAAAATGCAGTTCTTTCTTTTTAACAAAGCAGTAAAGCAATAATAGAAAACAAAGTTCCCTTCTACACTAGCGCACTATCCCCTCATGCTGCACCTCCTGGTGTTAGCAGCACTCTAGGCTGTGGTGTTATTTTCCTCCCAACTCTCTCCTCTTCCTTCCCCGGTAGGCTCTCTCTGCAACAGCTGCTTTATGGCCTTTTATAGACAGTCCTTTGTGGTCCCAATAAAGCGCCCAGGATTGCTGACATTCCTTCTGCTCTGCAGCCAGCGCCCTTACTGTGCAGCTTTTCCCTCTCCACTTTCAGTAGTGGAGGGCAGTCCTGTACTAGTAGCCTGTAGTGTTCCTGCTACTGTCTCCTGCTCACTGGTGGCTGCTCCTGCTGCTATCTCCTGCTCACTGGTGGCTGCTTCTACTGCGCAACTCTGCCATCTGCACTAAATCAAACAGTATCATCGTATTGCAGGAGAGAGAGGAAGCAACTTACCCACTATCACCCGGGGTTCTGCTATCATTGCTATACATGCTTACTGAAATGCTGCAGCAATGAGGTGGCTAACGTTATATCCAGATAGGTGATCCAATTTAATTAAATCAGGAGGGTAAGAGTGCTTAAAACACCAGAACAATTCAGTAAACAATCATGGGCAGCACATAGAAACTAGAGTGAAATGTAGTTATCAAATCCCCCCAAACTTAAAGTATTGCTTGTCCCCAAGCATCCTACTCTATTCACTACAAACCTACCACCCAGAAATTCCAGATCTTTCTCATGCAAAAATCCATAGCTCTGCTGATAGCTCTCAACCCTCAAGATTTCTTCCATATACAGGACACCACAAACCCTTTTCCCAATCACAGTAAAACCTTCCTTGAAGTTGTGTGTGTGTGATATGGACAGTTTCCCTAAAGAGCTACTTGTGTCAAAAACAACCAGAGTTATTAAGATTTTCATGCTAGTATATCGACCTTCTTAGGTTAATGCTGACATGCATCATAAGTGCAGACGGGGCAGCAAATGTGGGGGGTGGCAGCTCACTGATTTTCTTTGTTTTTTTTTTGGTCAGATCTTGCTCTAGCAGAGGTCATTACAGCTTTTTGACGCGAATGCCAACATGCTCAGTGCAGGCACCCGGTTACTTAGCCTTATCACCCTTAAACCGCTTCCCACTCATACTCTATATCCCTGTTTTACGCAGAGGCACACATGGGGCTCATGCATACCTTTGGTTACTAAGGAACTACAGAGCATTGGAGTGTTCACACTATGTCCCTGTTTTATGCAAAGGCACACATGGGCTCATGCATACCTCTGGTTACTAAGGAACTACAGCGTATTAGAGTGTCCATATTTTTCTTTTTATTTCATACCTTCCCCCCCCCCCAAACTTAAGTCTTTTTGCCCCTATGTGTCTGCTTCTTTTATAATTCTACAGGAAGCTCTCAATACTAGCTCTAAAACTAAAGTCCTTTTTCTGAAAGATCACTAAATTCTCTTTTGGGCAAACTGCCCATGATTCAGTGTTTATAAGAAGAGGGTTCTATTTTGTGATTGGGTAAGGTTGTAGGTTTCCTATTCTGATTTCTAGCAAAATACCCGATCCTCCTCATGGGGTATCCCAGAATCATTCAGCAAGCTATGCAATATGTACCTATTTCCCCCTCTTTTCTCTCTCTCTCTCTCTTAAACAAAACTTTTTGAAACTTTTTATCAAACAATTATAACTGTATTCAACTCAATCAGAATCAGTGATTACTAAGACAGACTTATTCAACACAGTTAGACAAAAACACAAGTGGACAGCAATATAGACAATCACCTAGATAAGCAGCACAACTAACTATGCAATATGCTCCAGCAATACTACAGCAATGAATCAAAACACAAAAGTGCCACAACAATATTATTCCCAGCATACATAATATCACACCCCCCCCCAAACATAAAATGAGCAGTGCCCTCACTGCTGATGCAATGGCTAGAAAACAAAAAACACCCACAAACAGAAACAGAAACAAAGGAATTCCAAATGCAGCAGAGAAGGAATAAGGGTTGAGGGAACTTCCTGAGGGTGCTAGCAGGTATGCTGCAGCACCCTAGGGTCATTGACCCCCAGAAGATCTTGATGAACTTCTGAGCCCACTCCTCCTCTGTGTTGCATGCTGTGGGGCATTTCCCTTGCGCAATACTGCTGCCCTTTTTGCAATGGGCTCATCGTCATCAGAGGACTTAGTTTCTTCTGGTGTCTGGTAGGGTTCCGGATGGGGCTCCTTGCTGGAGGAGAATCCTTCAGAGTCCTTGGGTTGCTCTGTTTGTTGTTCAGGTGCTGGGGCTGACTCCTCGAAAGAGACATGGAGCAGGTCAGTTGGGAACTCCGGAAATGGGAAGAATTGCTTAAAGTTTTGCTCCAAGGTGGTGTGGAGGGTGAAGTCCCTCTTCTGTGCATATCGCCAGTAGGTCTGCTGGTGCTACAGCAACTGTGCTTGCTGTCTGAGGAGTGTGGCTTGTTGCTGTAGAATGTGCTGGATGGTCCTGTTAGCAGGCTGAGTGGCAAAGGAAGAAGCAGATGGGCCAGCAGCTGGTGGGTGCGGGGCTGCTTTCTCCAGAACAATGCGAGCAATGGTGGTAGGGGTGATGGGATTGGTGTCCTTCAAGACCTCTTCGTCAATGAAGACTGGTACTTCATGATTCTTGCACAGGGTGGTGATGAGGGAAGGGAAGAGTGGCTTCCCTTTTTTGGCTGGCACATGCTCGGATTTGGCCACTAATAATGCGGCCAACGTTGAGAGGCCTGCCGAGGATGAGTGCATCCACCATTGCTACCCTGTCTCGGGTCACAGTCTGCCCATGGTTGCAAGGTAGCAGACGGGTCTTGAGAAAATGATACCAGACTTTCGCTGCCGGCACCAGGGAGATTCGATTGACAGTGGTTGAGCCCTGAGAAGATTTATCCCAGGTGGTGCCAGGAAGGCACACCCGGGTGAGCATTGCTTCCCAGTCTTCATCCCACAGACTATGCAGATAGTCCTCATAGTTGTCCTCCTCGTCGGGCAAATTGTAGGCCTTGTTGATTGCAACTTGGTCAAAACGTACCTTCGTTTCCCAAGCTCTCACCCACTTGTCAGTTTCTGGTGAGAAGTTCGCATAGAACTCCCGAACTAGTGGAATGAGGGCCGTTTGCAGATGGCTTACAAAATTTTCCCAAGCCCTCTACTTTACCACCGTGCCAACATACATTGGCATCCCCAAATCGCCAGCAGAGGTAAAGGTGAACCCTTTCTCAGCGTAAAAGTTTCTGGGCACAATTTTGTCGTCGTGCTTCTTCCGTTGTTCTTCAGAGGTGAATTTCTTCACCTTGCTCGCCTTCCTTGCCACTGTCTTGATTCTTGGCATGACTGGTTTGCAGGGTTGGAGGTAGAGGTTTTCTGGAACGAAGGAGGTGAGAAGGTCGTTGGGCTTGAGAACTCAGGAGAGGTGAAATAAGAAGGGAAGCTGCAGAGGTAAAAACATGGGGTCTTAACTCGGGGAAGAAGTGGGGTGGAAGTTGCAAAGGTTTACAGACCGTGGGTGTCTTATGGCCTTCTGCCAGTTTTTCCCGCCCACTTTTTAATCTTTCCCTTTTTTTGGCAATAAATGAAGCATAGCAGAGGGGAACCCTTGGTTTTAAACTAACTGTGTTGCTGCAGCAATGCTGAAGCAATGCTGCAACAAAACTGGGTGCCAAGGATTTTTTTTTGCTGCAGCAGAGACTGCTTGTTATCAATCCTGCTATAGCAAAGCAGGGATTATCTTTAGTGTAGCGTTGCTACAGCAAAACAAAAACTGGTTCTGCCAGTTCTCTGTTTCCTAACCTGCGTAACAAACACAAAGCTATCAGTCTGATAATTTAAACTATTTTAAAACTTAAACAACACAAATTTAAACATGGGTTGCCTCCCATAAGCGCTTGTTTTAGAGTCTTCAGCCTGACTTTCCTCTTGCTTATTCCTCTTGCAGCTGAATGGAGGTGTGCTGTTTATCCACCTCACCCCCCAGATAGTGCTTGACTCTTTGTCCATTAACCCTGAATGTTCTCCCTTCCTTCTCTTCTTCCAATTCAATAGTCCCAAATGGGAGGACCTTGCTTATGCGAAAGGGACCAGACTATCGTGATTTCAACTTCCCAGGAAATAAGGCCAGCCTGGAGTTGTACAGTAGTACTTTCTGTCCCTCTTTGAAGCTCCTGGGTTGTATCTTCTTGTCATGCCATTGCTTTGCTTTCTCCTTGTATAGTTTGGCATTCTCATAGGCCTGACCACGAAATTCGTCCAGCTCATTTAGCTGCAACATCCTCTTCTCTCCTATAGCCTCCAGGTTCCAGTTTAGCTTCTTCACTACCCAGTATTCCCGGTGCTCTAACTCTACTGGTAGATGACACGCCTTCCCGAATACCAACCTATAAGGTGACATGCCCAAATGTGTCTTATAAACTGTTATATATGCCCAAAGTGCATCATCCAACCTTGAGGACCAATCCTTCCTCGTGGGGCCTACTATTTTTTCCAAAATTCTCTTGATCTCTCGGTTGGAGACTTCAGCCTGGCCACTTGTTTGTGGGTGATAAGGCGTTGCTACCTTGTGTCTGACTCCATATTTGGCAAGCAGTGCCTTGAACTGTCGATTGCAGAAATGGGTCCCCTCACCGCTGATGATGGCTCTGGGGGTTCCAAACCTTGTAAAGATATTCCTCTTCAGGAATCTGGTCACGACTCTGGCTTCATTGGTCTGGGATGCACTGGCTTCCACCCACTTTGAGACATAGTCTACAGCTACAAGGATGTATTGGTTGCCAAAACTCGAGGGAAATGGTCCCATGAAATCTATGCCCCAGACATCAAATAATTCCACCTCTAAGATGTTGTTCAGTGGCATTTCATGCTTGCGAGATATATTCCCTGTCCTCTGACACTGGTCACATTGCCTTGCATAGGAGTGGGAGTCTTTGAATAGAGAGGGCCAGTAGAACCCTGCCTGCAGCACTTTGTTTGCAGTTCTAACTCCTCCAAAATGACCTCCATAAGGGGAAGCATGGCATTACTGCAAGATTTGCTCCATCTCTTCGCTAGGTATGCACCTCCTTATTATTTGATCAGCACATTGTTTGTAAAGATATGGTTCATTCCAGTAGTACAAGTTGACTTCATGCATAAATTTTTTCTTCTGCTGCCACGTCAGGTCTGGTGGGAGCATTCCACTCACAAGGTAATTCACATAATCAGCATACCATGGCACATTATCTAGGGACAGGAGGTAAAGTTGCTCATCTAGGAATCTTTCATTAATGTCCTCTGCTCCAGAGCTATGTCCTTCCAACCTGGAGAGATGGTCTGCCACTTGGTTTTCTGTCCCCTTCCTGTCTCTAATCTCTAGATCAAATTCTTGAAGCAAAAGTACCCACCGAATGAGCCTGGGTTTGGAATCTTTTTTTCTAACCAAGTGTTTGATGGCAGAGTGGTCTGTGTGCACTATCACCTTTGCTCCTACCAAATATGCTCTGAATTTCTCAAAGGCAAACACTACAGTAAGCAACTCCTTCTCTGTCACAGTGTAGTTCAGCTGGGCACCTTGCAGCATTTTGCTAGCATAGTAAATAGAGTGAAACAGCTTGTTTCTACGTTGCCCGAGGACAGTTCCCAATGCTGTTTCACTGGCATCACACATTAGCTCGAATGGGGAGGTCCAGTCTGGTGCCACGATGACCGGGGCTATACTCAATTTCTTTTTGAGATCACAGAATGCTGTCATGCAGCTCTCATCAAAACAAAAGGTTTTGTCCTTCTCCAGCAAACTGCATAAAGGTTTGGTAACCTTGGAGAAGTCCTTAATGAACCTCATATAAAATCCTGCATGTCCCAAGAAACTTCGAATTCCCTTGACCGAGGTGGAAGGAGGCAGTTTCTCAATAATTTCCACCTTGGCCTTGTCAACCTCAAGTCCTTTCTGAGATACCTTATGCCCCAGCACAATTCCTTCCTTTACCATAAATTGGCACTTTTCCCAATTCAGCACCAAGTTTGTTTCCTCACACCTTTGCAAGACTTTAGCAAGGTTTCCCAAGCATAGGTCAAAGGAGTCCCCAAAGACTGAGAAATCATCCATGAAGATTTCCACAAACTGCTCAGCCATTTATGTGAATATTGCCATCATACATCGCTGGAACGTTGCTGGAGCATTGGACAGCCCAAATGGCATCCTTTGAAATGCAAAGGTACCATAAGGGCATGTGAATGTGGTCTTATGCTGATCTTCTCGTGCTATAGCAATCTGGTTATACCCTGAGTACCCATCCAAGAAGCAATAGTATTCCCTTCCAGCAAGTATGTCTAACATTTGATTAATGAATGGCAGAGGGAAGTGGTCCTTCCTAGTGCTCTTGTTCAGCTTCCTATAGTCCATGCAAATCCTCCAACCGGTTACAACCTTAGTGGGGATGAGCTCATTGCTATCAGTTTCCACCACATTCATGCCTCCTTTCTTGAGAACACACTGGACCGGACTCACCCAAGAGTTATCTGATATGGGGTAAATGATTCTAACATCCAGCCATTTGATGATCTCCTTCTTCACCACTTCCTTCATTATTAGGTTAAGCCTTCGCTGGGGTTCTATGGACCCTTTTTCGTTGCTTTCCAAAAGGATCTTATGCATGCAGAATGAGGGGCTGATTCCCTTAATGTCAGCAAGTGTCCAGCCAATGGCCCTTCTGAATTTCTTTAGTGTCAGGACCAATTTCTCCTCTTGTTCCTCTGTCAGAAGTGCTGAGATAACCACAGGAAGAGTGGTTGTTTCTCCTAGATATGCATACTTAAGGTGTGCTGGCAGAGGCTTCATCTCCAAAGCTGGTGGTTCTTCCACTGATGCTTTCAGCAGCCTTGAATCTGGCGTGGTCTCATACAATGGCTCCTTTATTGACTCCTTCTTCCTGAAGCCTTGTCTGACATCAATCCAGGCCCATTCCTTTTCATCTTCTCCTTCGGAATCTGAGTGGTCTGTCCATGCTGCTAGTGGTGGCTCCTTGCAGCATTTTTCCAATTGTTCTGATGCTAATGTGTCTGGAATACATTGAATGTAACCTGCTCATCCTGGACTCTCATAGTTAATTCACCCTTCTGAACATCAATCAGTGTCCAGCCAGTTGCTAGGAACGGTCTGCCCAATATAATGGGTACTTCTACATCAGCTTCATAATCTAGAATTATGAAGTCTACTGGGAAGATGAACTTATCCACCTTAACTAGGACATCCTCTATTTTTCCCTCTAGATGGGCAATGGATCTGTCTGCTAATTGCAGTATGACTGTGGTAGGCCGAACTTCTCCAATTCCTAGCTTTTTAAATATGGCCATTGGCATAAGGTTGATGCTTGCTCCCAAATCACAAAGTGCCTTGGCAAAATACTGGTTCCCGATTGAACAAGGTATGGTGAAACTGCCTGGATCCTTAAGTTTGGGTGGCAACTTATTTTGCAGCACAGCACTGCATTCTCATATGAGAGCAACAGTCTCAAATTCACCAAATCTCCTCTTCTTGGTCAGGATGTCCTTCATGAATTTCACATAGTTGGGCATCTGCTCTAGTGCTTCCACCAGGGGAATGTTGATGTGTAGCTGTTTCAGGACATCTAAGAACCTTCTAAATTACTCGTCATTCTGCTGCTTCTGAAATCTCTGAGGGAAAGGGGGAGGTGGCTTGGATTGCTGCATGCCCTGCTGCGGCAAAGTTGCCGACTTTTGCTGCGGCATAGCGGCAGCATTTTCTCCAGAGATGGTTTCCTCCTTGCTTATCTCCTCCTTTTGCTTCTTCTTGTCATTTTTGTTCTCCAGGGGTACAGTGGAGTCTGTCTGGTCTTGCCCTCTTACTTTTGGTGTTTCCACCATCTTTCCACTTCTCAGGGCTATAGCCTTGCAATGCTCTTTCCCTTCTCTCCTAGGGACTTCAGTATTACTAGGAAGTGTCCTTGGGAGTCTGCTTTTCAGTTCATTGGCAAGCTGCCCCACTTGAGTTTTTAGATTCCTCAGTGAGGCTGCTTGGCTCTGGATTAGAGCATCATTCCTTGCCATATATTCCTTCAGCAGGGATTCCAGTGAAGTGTGGGCTTCCTGAGGCTGTTGTCTTTGTTGCTGGAAGCCTGGTGGACCCTGTGGTCTTTGTGGGGCAGAGTTGCTCCCTTGTCCTACACCATAGTTGCTCCAGGAGAAATTGGGGTGTTGCCTCCATCTTGGGTTATATGTGTTGGAGTAAAGGTTGTTGTTGCGATTCATATTACCCACAAAACACACTAATTCTGGGTTTGAGGGACAAGCTTCGAATAGATGAGGTCCATTGCATAGTACACAAGATGGTCCAGTTTCCTTGACTGCATTGGCTACTTGAGGGCGGGTAACTTGCTGGCTCTTCAAGACATTGACTAGTGAGGCTAGCTGGGCTGTGAGGGACATCACTTCACTCACTTCGTGCATGCCTACTGCTTTCTTTCCAGTTGAAACTCTGTCCATTGGCCATTGATAGTTGTTACTGGCCATTCTTTCAAGCAACTCATGTGCTTCATTATATGTCTTGGACAAGAGTGCCCCATTAGCTGCTGCATCCACTATAGTCCGAGTTTGGGCATTGAGGTCATTATAAAAGGCCTCCATCTGAATGCAGTAGGGAATTCCATGATGGGGGCATCTCCGTAATAGCTTTTTATACCTCTCCCAGGTCTCATACAAAGATTCACCTTCTAATTGCTAGAAAGAGGTTATGTCATTTCTCAATCTGGCATTCTTGGTGGGTGGGAAGTATTTCAGCAGAAATTTTTCTGCCAAATCATTCCAGTTAGAAATAGAGTTAGGTGGCAGAGAGTTCAACCAGGCTCTTGCTCGGTCTCTCAATGAATAAGGAAACAGCTTTAGCCTGAGCACTTCTTCTATTACCCCATTCATTTTGAAAGCATCCGTGACTTCCATGAACACTTTTAAATGAAGGTGAGGGTCCTCAGTGGGCATGCCACTGAATTGCCCAGCAGTTTGCAGCATCTGGAACATTACTGGTTTAAGTTCAAAATGTAGAGCCTCAATCTCTGGTCTCACAATACTCAGGTTCAACCCATTCAGGTTTGGTTGAACATAAGCATTTAAGACCCTATCTCTGTCGTCCATGTTGTCTACTCCATTCTGATTAGCCATCTCTGCCTGTTGCTGGTGTGTTAACTGTCCTCTTCTTCTTCTCATAAGTGTTCTTTCTATCTCTAGATCAAGGGGCAGAAGCTCTATGTCAGCCTTGCTCATGCACTGTGTTACCTACTCAACAAGACACCAAAGTAAAAACAAAACAATCCTTCACACAGTGGGGTATCTAAAAACAATTTTTAAGTTGACACTCCCCCGCAACGGCGCCAAAAACTTGTTGGGTAATTGTAATTCATACAAAGATGAATACAATGTCAGAACGCAAGTGCACGTGTCGTGACCAAGTAATAAAGTGATGAGTGAGTATTGTCCCACGAGGAGTGAACTAAAACTGTTAGAGACTTTTGTTGTATGAATGCTGTAGCAACGCTAAGTTGTTCACAAAATTAGAATAGACATGGGTTGACTGACTTTTACTGTAACTAAAATGAAAAGTATTAGGGAATAGAAAGGAAACTATATGGGGAGAACTGGGGTGCTCAGGGTTGTCATGGACTTCAGCACTCAGATATGCCCTAGGCTTTGCTGCACCAAAGGTCCCTGGTGCCAAAATCAGTTCTGAATGGAGTCTTCCCAAACTACCATTCCTCACAACTCCAAGGTTCGAACACGCATTCCTGCACAAGTCCTCACCTCTGAATTGTGCATGAAATACATTATGGGACTAATGGGGTACCCGTATATCCCTACATGAGGTAACCCCTTTACACTCAGCTTTTTCCCAGCCTCCATTACCCTTCCAGGTGAATGGTGGCCTTGGTTTTCTTCCTCCAAACTTCCGTTATTAAGGAAAGAAAAGCGACAGGAAATACAGTTGAATGGTAAACAAAACTGCTGCGAAATGTATTGATAATAAAAAGGTTCTTCAGTCCATTACAACCCTTGTGCAACCCCAGCTGAAAACTAGCCAAGCCTCATGGGTGCACCGGTTACAAAAATCCCAGAAACACTGGTATGCATTCTAAGAGGTAAGAACTAAATTACAAAATGCAGTTCTTTCTTTTTAACAAAGCAGTAAAGCAATAACAGAAAACAAAGTTCCCTTCTACACTAGCGCACTATCCCCTCATGCTGCACCTCCCGGTGTTAGTAGCACTCTAGGCTATGGTGTTATTTTCCTCCCAACTCTCTCCTCTTCCTTCCCCAGTGGGCTCTCTCTACAACAGCTGCTTTATGGCCTTTTATAGACAGTCCTTTGTGGTCCCAATAAAGCGCCCAGGATTGCTGACATTCCTTCTGCTCTGCAGCCAGCGCCCTTGCTGTGCAGCTTTTCCCTCTCCACTTTCAGTAGTGGAGGGCAGTCCTGTACCAGTAGCCTGTAGTGTTCCTGCTGCTGTCTCCTGCTCACTGGTGGCTGCTTCTGCTGCGCAGCTCTGCCATCTGCACCAAATCAAATAGTATCATTGTATTGCAGGAGAGAGAGGAAGCAACTTACCCACTATCACCTGGGGTTCTGCTATCATTGCTATACATGCTTACTGAAATGCTGCAGCAATGAGGTGGCTAACGTTATACTTTGCCTTCAATTCCTTTCTCCTTTCTTTTTTTCTTTTTTTATTAATTATTATTTAATAATTAAACATTTGAAATTTATTCTTTAATTATATACATATAGTTATTGTTTTTCATTCTAAAGCATACCAAAAATTTCTAAAAATTTATATTATTACAAAACTTTAGTTGCACTTTTAAATCATGACTTTTCTTGATAAAATTTTAATAAAAAAATCACAAAATAAAATATCTTTATCCATAATAAAATAAATAAATTTATAAAAATAAAATAAAAATTTATTTAAAGCTAAATATTATTATTTTAAGCAAAAAAAAAATTATTTTAATTAAAAACATATTTACTTTCAGCAAAACATAATTATTTGCAAAACATAATTATTTAAAATAAAAAATATGTTTTTTATAGCAAATCATTATTATTTAAAAAAATTACGAGATATTACATTCTTCCCCCTTTTAAGAAATTCGATCCTCGAATTTTAAACTATCCTATCACAAGTAAGAAATAAAGTCAATGCATAAATTACAGTTATTAATTTTACTGTCAAGCTATTGGGAATATCTCTTTTGTATATCATCTTTACTTTTTAAGAAGTCTCTTCACTTGAGTGTTTTTGCCATATAACCTTAACCATAGGGATTTCTTTCAACCATAAGTTCTTCACTTGTCGACCAATAATAAACATGGGTTTTTCCTCATAATTAAGCCCGATTTTTGTTCAATTGATTTTCTTGAAATCTGATATCATGAGAAGAATCTGATAGGTACTTCCTTAACATTGATGCAAGAAAGATTGTATCCACATTATTTAATCCTGACGGCAATGCTAGGCAATGTACTACTATGCTTACTTTGTTCAAGATTTCAAAAAAGCCTATATATTACAACTTAACTTTTTTCTTCTTTTCAAATCTCCTTAATTCTTTCATGGGTGTGTCCTTTAAGAATATTTGGTCACCAACTGATATTTTTTAGTGCTCAACATTCATGGTCCTTATAGACTTTTGACCTGTATTGTGTTGCTTGTATTCTTTTTCTAATTAATTTCACTTTATCAACGACATTTTACAATAAGTCTGACCCCACTAAATCATTTAACAGAAAGTTTGTAACACCTTTTACATAAGGCTTTAAGTCATCCAATAACACTTTATTATTAGCAAATTCTGCTAAGGGATCTCCCACTAAACTCGAAGACATATTCTTGAAGCATGCTTTCAAACTAACATCATTAATTTAGGTTAGTCATATTATATTTATTGCATGTTATTCCCAATTTGATTCCAAAAGCTTAACTTTACTCAACTCTTCCACTTATTAGAAGACCTACGATGTTTCATGTAAAACCATAAATGGTGCCATTTGTATACTGGCCTGTTAACAACTGATATGAGTAAGTTCAACTAAGGACAAATAATTTATCCCAACTTTCACCAAAATTATATAAAGATACCTGAAGCATAACTTCTAATGCATAAATACATCATTTAGATTTACTATAAGCTATACTATAATCTAGCTAAGATCTAATAGTTTCCTGAATAGCTCTCTTGAAACAATATATTCAATTCTTACTTGCTGACACACCGAACCATGAAAAAAATATGACTTGTATATTCTTTTTACCATTATACTAGTACAATTCTTTCATATCTTAGTATATCCTTATTGCCTTGGGTTTCCATATTCACAATCTATGGCTTCTTCTGAAATCTCCTTCATTAACAATTTTTCACACATGAATTTCTAATCTCAACATAATTTACATCCTATATACTAGACTCAACTTAGCATGGTATAAACCCTTAACACAAATACCTTGATCGCTTTACATTATTTTCGGACATGGTTCTCAAAATATTCTCCATCACTTTAACCTACTAACCACTTGGACACCATAATAATTGAGTTTCAAAGAAAAGAAATTAACTTTCCTTCTAATGAGGGAACAGAACTTTGCATTTAATGTCAAACATTAATGAAGAATGACGCAGTAGAAAAAGAGAAATACTTAATAGAGCATAGTGCCAAAATAGGAAGTCAGAAGTTTGGACAAAGTATTAAAAGAAAATTAAAATCGGTGACCGTAATTCTTGAAAATTTGTAAACAAAACCTAGCTGCTATTTCGGCAAAAATCGGTGGCCATAAGTTTTGAATATATGTGCCAAAATCTACTTTAAAGCTATTGGTATTCGGTAGAAAAATAGCACATAAAAAAAAACATTTCTAAACTTAAAAAAGTTTATGAAGAACAAAGAGCATGTAGTTAACTAGTAGGATACAATTGATTGCTTCAAAATAGATGTAATCAATCAACTATAAAATAAACCAGTCCAAATTAAAAATTCTCAAAATAACTAGTTGATTTAATAATACCAATAGTCGACTGGAAAGAATATTAGGAAAACAAAACAAATCATTTGATTGTCCCTCTTTAACAATTAATTTGTTTGCATTTTCACTCTTTTTTTTTACAATTACGCCTATCACCTACAACTTTCCTACAAGAATCAAGACATCAATGCTTTATCAAAAACAGCAAGAAAAATATAAATTTCTGGTGATATCTTAACCTTATTCTCTTTATGTGCTTAATATAAGCCACAATCATAACTACTGTACATATGCATGTGTGCTATCATTTTTGAAATTTTTACCTTCAATTTAGCTGATATCCACTAATTACTCACATAGCTATTCTAATTATGCTTGTCCTATTCATATAGCTATTATAAGTATGTCATTCTCTGAGTTATATAAATGCACACGTTAGTATCTTTACCTTCATACTCAAAGTTAGGGTGAGTGTAGCTATGGAGGGAATCGTATTCTGTCAGTTTCAAAATCTTTGTGTCTTTTATAGTTTCAGTCTTGGAAAAGATAGAGAGTATGTGAAAGTAGCACAAAATTTGGTTATGGTACTAGCCAGAAAAAAATTTATGTAGTCTATGGTGGAGGTAACCGTGGGTTAATAAGGTGCGTGTCTACAACTACACAAGTAGGAGGATGCCAAGTTCTATGTATTATTCTTACAGCTCTAGCTGCATCCAACATCATAAAGAAAATAATTGGGGAAGAATTTAAAGTAGCTTCCATGCATGAGTGCATGGCTAGAATGATGAGCAATGTTAATGCCTTCATTGTCTTACCAGGTGGTTTTGGTATTTTAGAAAAGATTTTTCAAAAAGTCTCTTGGGTACAACTAAATATGCATCACAAACCGATAGGTTTGTTAAATGTTAATCACTTCTTTGATGGTTTGTTTTCTTGAGCATGCTATAAAACGAAGGTTTATTTCATACTCAATACGAGAAATTCTCATCTCGGCTTCATATGCTGAGGAGTTGATTGATGCTTTACAAGTATATGTTCATGTACCTGATCCAATTACAGCTCAAATGGATTGGACAACAGACAACCACAGAAAGCGCAAATTGGACTTGGATCTTCATCTGTAACTGTAGTAGAATGTAGCCAATGTTGTTCCACTTTTACTTTCTTAGGGTCTATTTGGATACCATCTTTGCCAAACATTCTCCCTTAGAGTTTGTAAAACTATCTTTAAATGTTGCTTATGATCCTCTGAACTCTCGAAACATATTAGTATATTGTCAATAAATGTAAAAATAAATTGATATAGGAATGGCTTAATTACTATTCAACAAGTCTATAAATGTAGCTAGGGCATTTGTCAAAGCAAATGTCATCACTAAAAACTCATAGAGCCCATGCCAAATCCTAGAAAAAGTTTTCGAATTATTCTCTTCCCTTGTCCTCAATTAATGTTACCCAGATCTTAATTTAAAACAAAAACGTTGAGCACCCTGTAACTGGTCAAACAGATCATCTATATGAGGTAATGGATATTTATTTTACATTGTCACCTTATTCAACTATCTATAATCTATGCATAATCGCAGCGATCCATCTTTCTTTTTAACAAATAAAACAAGAACTCCCCAAGGAGAAGTACTAGTGCATATAAACCCCTTGTCTAAAAAATCTTGTAACTAATTCTTCAATTTCTTGAAATCAATCGGTACCATTCTATATGTGGTATAGACACTAGTTGGTTCCTGGAAATAAATTAATGTCAAATTATATTTTATCATTCTGGGGGTAATCATGGCAATTCCTTTAGGAATACATCAAGGAATTATTTAACCACTGGAACTTGATCTATACTGGTATACTTTATATCAACCTCTTTCACCATTGCTAGATATCTTTGGCACCCTTTTGTAATAACTTATAGGTTGCTAAAGTAAAAATTAAATTACTGGGAACCTCACTACAATCACCTCGTATCATGGAAGAAGATTCTTCGAGAATATTGAATTTAATCACCTTTAGATGACATTCCAAAATGGTATGGCATGATGCCAACCAATCCATTCCCAATATGACATCAAAGTTTACCATATCTAGACATTCAGGTAAAATGAATATTATATTTAGAAATGATCATATTTGGCATTTGTCTCAATTCTTTAAATTTTCTGGCACGTCTACCCCTTTCAATTTCAGGCAGAAATTGACCCATAGATACTTTTTTTAAAATGCCACAATTCTTGTACTAGGAAATATAGCATTTGGAATAAAAAGGAAATTGAAACCCTATAGAATCCCTCAGCAATACCTGAAGTATAAATATGTCTGACT
Source organism: Gleditsia sinensis (assembly GCA_037074535.1). NCBI lineage: Eukaryota > Viridiplantae > Streptophyta > Magnoliopsida > Fabales > Fabaceae > Gleditsia > Gleditsia sinensis. The sequence continues at coordinate 17,993,545 of CM073467.1, forward strand.
CATATCCATACTACAAGTCCCACTAATGAATCCTTTGCTCTGACAGCCACAGGAAAACCTAATGCTCTGATACCAACTTGTCACGTCCCTAATTTTAAGGCATGTGAAACACAAATTTTACAAATATATATTTTCCAAAACATGTATAATACACTCTTTTACATATAGGTATTCCCATGTATACATAATATATAGACCAAGTCTATAAACATCAAAGTACAACAGAAGTAGGGATCCTGTCTGTAGCGTTCAGAGCATATTCTAGAGTACAAGTACAATATAATCAAAATCTATGAGCCTTGGAAACATAGTAGGCTCACCCAGAGATCATGTCGTCCAGTTGGTCAACTATTTAAAAGGAAATGATCAAATTCTATATTTTTATCTGAAAAAAATATAGAAATATTTTATAGTAAGTTTGACAACTCAATGAGCAGATAATACCTCCTATGAGATTTTAGGTCAACATATGGATATATTCATATTATAAAAAATTGTCACATAAGAAATACAATTCAAAAGTACATTCATATGGGACCCACATTTCAAATATTTTCAAAACAAAGGATATTTAGATATCCAAAACCATGTACTATACTGTATGATCATTAAACAAATGTTGATATGCATCAAAATATTTCACATGAAAATATTAAGAGGATCCCATATTAGAACCACCATATTAGAGTTCAGGCCCTACTATACTTTGGTGGAGTAGGATTTGCTTAAACTTAACATCCTGCTGAAGTTTGTTGTTGTTGTTTTTATTAAAACTCGCAAGCGCACGAATCTATTGGAATATATATTTAGTGGTATGCAAGGTCTATCCCACTAGGATTGCCAATTGAGAAAATTTAATTCAGATCCAAAATAAATATTTCTAACCTAGTTGCCAGAATGTTTGTTTTGTAAGAAAAGCACTGAACAGAGTTTGTAAAGAACTAAAATACTGAAATTAAATATGAATGTATTCAAAGTAAGAAATATGCTAAGGTTAGGGGATCCATTCTTGGTACATCAAGTAATAATAAATTTTAACTCTTTTATTACTCAAATGGAATCCTTACATAAATGAGGTTCCATTCAGAAAACAAGTTACATTAAACGCGCTTTGATTTACAGATAAAGTATATTTGCCTTCTTTTTATTGTATTACTAATAATAAATAACTTTTGTAAAATAGATTCAAGTATACATTGTGCCAATAATTATATTGTCTACAATAAATCAAGAATGATTCAAGCATTTATTGTGCCAAAAATTATTTATAATGTATCAAGATTCGCACTTTACAAAATTTAAAATAAAAAGGTGTAAAAGGAAAAAAACATAACAACAGAATCAATGATAATAATATAAAGTAGGCGGTAAAACTAGCCATTAAAAAATAAAATAATAAGAAAATAAATAATAGAAGTGCAGAAAATATATAACAGAAGGACAACAAAGCCATCCTCTAAAAAAATAAAATAACAAGAAAATAAATAATAGAAGTGCAGAAAATAAATAATAGAGGGGCCAAAAAGCCATCCTCTAAGAAAATAAATAACAAGAAAATAAATAATAGAAGTGCAGAAAATAAATAACAGAGGAGCAGTAAAGCCATACTCTAAGAAAATAAATAACAAGAAAATAAATAATAGAAGTGCATAAAATAAATAACAGAGAGGCAATAAAGACATCCTCTAAGAAAATAAATAACAAGAAAATAAATAATAGAAGTGCATAAAATAAATAACAAAGGGGAAACAAAGCCATCATCTAAGAAAGTAAATAACAAGAAAATAAATAATATAAGTGCATAAAATAAATAACAGAGAGGCGACATAGCCATCCTCTCAGAAGAAAAATAACAAAAAAATAAATAACAGAGGAGCAACAAAGCCATCCTCTAAGAAAGTAAATAACAAAATAAATAAATAAGAAGATAAATACAACATCAAGTATAAACATTAAAATGAAGAGTTAGATAAATTATTATTTTCATACCAAGAGTTTCACCCTTTCACCTTAGCATTAGGAGATTAGTTCTCCATAATCAAGGTAGGAAAAAAAATGAAAGATGAAAAAGCATGATAAAACTTATGAAAGAAAGTAAAGATGCAAAATGTATAAAGAGAGAAAAATATTACAAACACTTAGAACTTCAACAAATATTTCCCAAGCTCACTCTTCAGCCTTTTCTCCCTTCTCTCTAGCTCACAAAATGTCTCTATTTATAGACAAAACAAGGAAATAAATAATATAAGTGCATAAAATAAATAACAGAGAGGCGACATAGCCATCCTCTCAGAAGAAAAATAACAAAAAAATAAATAACAGAGGAGCAACAAAGCCATCCTCTAAGAAAGTAAATAACAAAATAAATAAATAAGAAGATAAATACAACATCAAGTATAAACATTAAAATGAAGAGTTAGATAAATTATTATTTTCATACCAAGAGTTTCACCCTTTCACCTTAGCATTAGGAGATTAGTTCTCCATAATCAAGGTAGGAAAAAAAATGAAAGATGAAAAAGCATGATAAAACTTATGAAAGAAAGTAAAGATGCAAAATGTATAAAGAGAGAAAAATATTACAAACACTTAGAACTTCAACAAATATTTCCCAAGCTCACTCTTCAGCCTTTTCTCCCTTCTCTCTAGCTCACAAAATGTCTCTATTTATAGACAAAACAAGGAAATAAATAATATAAGTGCATAAAATAAATAACAGAGAGGCGACATAGCCATCCTCTCAGAAGAAAAATAACAAAAAAATAAATAACAGAGGAGCAACAAAGCCATCCTCTAAGAAAGTAAATAACAAAATAAATAAATAAGAAGATAAATACAACATCAAGTATAAACATTAAAATGAAGAGTTAGATAAATTGTTATTTTCATACCAAGAGTTTCACCCTTTCACCTTAGCATTAGGAGATTAGTTCTCCATAATCAAGGTAGGAAAAAAAATGAAAGATGAAAAAGCATGATAAAACTTATGAAAGAAAGTAAAGATGCAAAATGTATAAAGAGAGAAAAATATTACAAACACTTAGAACTTCAACAAATATTTCCCAAGCTCACTCTTCAGCCTTTTCTCCCTTCTCTCTAGCTCAAAAAATGTCTCTATTTATAGACAAAACAAGGGAAGTAGGTGACAAAAATGGTGGGTAGCAAATTGCACTAAAGTTGACAAGTTGTGTTGCATTATGTGCACCAAAAGTCATCATGATATATCTCTTTAATAGTCATTGAATCTGCTAATCCTATAAACATAACAGTTGTAGATATTTTCATTATTGTTTCAGCCATATATGGTGGAGAAACATTGGCCATGTATATTGTGATTAATGGCCAAAACACTCTAGCCAGGTCAGGCTAGACTACAATAGTAAATATGATCCTTTCTAGCCCAATTTTGGCCCTTTTAATATTTGAAGTGGCTAACACCTTGACCATAAAATTTGTATAAAATTATATCTTCTATTCACCTACCAAATTTCATACCCATTGAATATGTATTTGCTGAAATATTTCCCAAATACTAAGGTAAGGTTTGGCTGGACTGCAACAGTAAACATGTTCTGTTCTAGCCCAAATTTGGCCCATTAGATGTCTGAATTTGCTGATCCCTTGAACATGAAAATTGTATGAAATTATGTCATCTATTCACCTACCAAATTTCGTACATGATATATATGTATTTTCTGAGATAGAGAAAAAATACTATAGTAAGATCAAGTTGAAAAGCAAGCAGCAAATAAATTTTTAACATCAGGTGTTTTGCCTTGAATCCTTATGTTTCAATTCTTTTAGAAATGTAGTCATAAATCAAGATTGAATTGATGCATATATCCATTAGGATGCGTCTCAAGAGACAAAAAGATAATGCTCCTTACACAGCCATCCTTAATGAATTTATTTTTTCTGCTTGATTTATATATATCATTTCCAAAGAACCACAATTTAACTTTGATTCCTCCAATTGAGTCAATTTCCTATTCTTCTCTTCATCTATAAAAATAGACAAAACTAAAGACAAATAAGGGAAATAAATGCTTAATTAAGGCAAAAAGATAAGATAAAAATATTTAATTTATGAGTAGAAAATTCATTCATCATTTGTTCTACCACCATTCAAGAGGATATGCGAAGGGACTCTAATATAAGTATTTTCCAAGCACACAACAAGGGAGGCAAGTCACATATCATGTAGTCAGCATCTCGCCTAAATAGGAGGCATCTCACTCTCCATCACATATCATATTCTGTGTGTTGGCCGTCACACGAGGTTAGCACCACCCTTGCTAGCTGAAGTATTAAGGTGCACTAGGGCTAACATCACATATTGTTAACAAACAGTGTTTCCAATAAGATTCCTCCATAGAAAATATCATTTACACATATACCATATTATCCAATATAGGGTTTTCAGTATAATACAGACTTTCAGTCTCAGTACAGTTCATTTGTCATAAATTTCCCAATCAGGGTTTATCACATATACATGCCCTTTTTTTAAGGCAATCATATAGCTTTATAAATCAATGCGACGTGCACAATATATTTCCTTTACCATATGATAAGAAATACATTTAAAATCACATATTCAATGAATTCAAAAATTCATTTTCAAAACCATACTCTTCTTGAACTATATACCAGATTGTAAATAATTCAGATAATTTAATCGATTTCAGAGACATATAAAAGTATAAATAACTTGTAAACATAATCAATTATACATTTAAAGTTCAAGAAGAGCATAGGGTAAGTCATAGAAAGAATTATCTACTCACAGGGTAAGGCTCCAGGTTGGACAGCTCTAAAATACACTTTTTGAATCTACATTTGCTAAATAGACCTCAAAAACATGTCTGGAAGGTCTAAAAACCTAGGAAATGACTCTAGGAGTTTGGTCAACGCTAGTCACTGTTCATGGTAGGAAAATATTGTTCACACAGAGGGGATCACTATTCACGCTAGAAATACTGTTCACATTTACTGTGTTGGACACTGTTCACACACTGTTTCCAGTTACTATTCACTTAAGAAAAATTTACAAAGTTAGAGCACCAAATCACGTTGCTTGACCGTGAAATTTCTCATACAACCAATACTCTATATCCTTAACAAAACCCCTAACCTGGAAGCCCAAAAAACTATCAAAAATCCAGCATTTAGAAAAATTACCTATAAGTTACTATTCACGATATTCTAGTGAAATTTTAGTAAACTTCTGGCGAAATTGATCAGTGAGTTTTGAAGCTCTCGTCGCCACGAATCCATCGGTACCTCTGGTATGTCAATTGGATGTCTAGAATGGGAGATATCCTAGAGAGAAGCTATAGGTTAAAGAGAGAAAGAGAAAGAAAAATTTTGTGCCCCCTGCTTCATCCATATGATTTGGCTCCGATTCCTTTCTCTTTTTTTTTTTTACTGATTATTATTTAATAATTAAAAATTAAAATTTATTCTTTAATTATATACATATAATTATTATTTTTCATCCTAAGGCATTCCAAAAATTTCTAAAAATTTATATTATTGCAAAAATTTAGTTGCACTCTTAAATCATCACTTTTCTTGATAAAGTTTTAATAAAACAAATCACAAAATAAAATATCTTTATCCATAATAAAATAAAGAAATTTATAAAAATAAAATAAAAATTTATTTAAAGCCAAATATAATTATTTTATGTAAAAAAAAATTTTAATTAAAAACGTATTTAATTTTAGCAAACCATAATTAATTAAAATAAAAATATATTTGTTTATAGCAAATCATTATTATTTAAAAAATTACGATATATTACACTTATTTCTTTACTTTACTAAATTTAATTTTTTTTCTTTTCCTTGATTCTCTATTTCTCTTTTCTTTCACTACTTAGACTTTCATTCGTATTTTTAGGCTTTTTCTTTCTTTTGTTGTTGCTCTTGTAACATCCTGTAATTTTTGTTTTTCAATAATAATGTTTTGTTATAAACAAATATATTTTTATTTCTTTAAAAAGGATTATGTTCTGCTAAAAGCAAGTATATTTTTAATTAAAATAATTATTGTTTTGGTTAAAATAGTTATATTGGCCTTTAATAAATTTTGTTGTATTTTTAGAAATATTTTTTCTTTTATTATGTATAAAGATATTTATTTTGTGATTTTTTTTATTAAGATTTTTATCAAGAAAAATCATGATTTAAGAGTTTAACTAAAGGTTTATGAGAATGTAAATTTTTAGAAATTTTTGGAATATTTTAGGATGAAAAATGGTATTTATATGAATATATATAAAATAAAATCATATTATTCAATTATTAAATAATAAATATTATAATAATAAAATAAATAAATAAAAGGAGGGGAAAGGGGAAACAAAGACGGAGACAAAAATCATGCATAAATTCTGAAATCGATGAATAGTAGAGTGAATAGTGATGAATAGTAACTTTCAATTTCTCTCTAGATCTGGAGCCTATTGACTTCCAATCTCCAAATTAAGGATACCACTAGATTTCGGATGAAGAATACTACAGTTTTGACCGATTAATTTTTCAAATATGCCGTTGAATCGCCGTAGATCTGAAATAGAAAATCTCAGAAAGAGGTAAACTCTGAAACTCTTACTTAGAGACCTCCAATTGAAATTCTGACACCGTAGATGGATTCAAGAGCTAGATAAACCTTATGATATGAAATTTTTCAGCTATCTGACAACTTTTTGTTCTTGGTGAATAGTATTTTTTGGCTGTAAATAATGACCAAACTCCCGAAGTCATTTTTTAAGTCTTTAGACTCTCCGGACACGTTTTTAAGGTCTAATTAGTTAAATTCAAATTGGAAAAGTACATTTTAGGGCTGTCCAACCAGGAGCCCTATCCTGTGAGTAGATAATTCTTTCTATGACTTGCCCCATGCTCTTCTTGAACTATAAATGTATTATTGTTTCTATTTATAAATTATTTATACTATTATAAGTTTCTGAAATGTGTTAAAATATCTGTTATACTTACGAACTAGCACATAATTCAAGAAGAGTATGATTTTAGAAATGAATTTTGGAACTCATTGAATATGTGGTTCTAAATGTATTTATCATTATTTGATAAAGTGAATATTATGTGCACGATGCATTGATTTGTAAAGCTATATACTTGTGAAAATGATGCATGTCATATTATAAATGAGATTGAATGGTAAGCGTAAAGCTCATGGCGAATTGCTTGATAATTTTACATGTATTTATATGTATGGATGAATATTGGCTGGTTGTATGGCTTATGATGGTACCGAATAGGGGACACCCTATTAGCCTGAGTGAGACGGGGGAGGGCGCTCCAACTAGGTGACAGTGGTAATGTAGGGGGACAGGAGGGTGATGTACTCACATTCCCTGATCACTTCTTGTGGCTGTGGTCGAGGTCACTATGCGTATAGCAAATGAGTTCTATTTTCATTGCATTGACCAGATTGCCGAGTGAGGCAAGTGCATTAAAAGTGATGATTTTATCTTTAAATCTTAATATTTTACTATAACTTATACATCTGAGTATAACACCAGTTGTTTAATGATCATACCGTGCAGCATATGGTTTTGGATATCTGATTATCCTTTGATTTGAGAAAATTTGAAATATGGATCCCATATGAATGTACTTCTAAATTGTACTTTCTATTTGACATATTTTAAAACATAAGTACATCCATATGATGATCTAAGAGGACATATGAGAAATTATTTGCTCACTGAGTTGTCAAACTCACTACACGATATTTTCACATTTTTCAGATAAGAATATTAGAGTCTGATTCGGCAGATAGGTGATATATTCTCTGGGTGAGTCTACGTTGCTTCCAAGACTCATGGTCTTTGAATTATACTGTGTTTGTATTCTAGAGTGCTCTGAACGCTACAAAAAGAATCCCCGTTTCTGCTGTACTTTGATGTTTATAGATTTGTTCTGTATATTATGTATACATGAGAGATCCTATATATATCTGTTCCCATGATAAAGAATTGAATTATGTATCTTTATGGAAAATATCTGATTGCGAAAATAATAATTTTTAAAAAATGTTTATTTTACAAAAATTTGGGGCATTACAAGTTGGTATCAGAGCATTAGGTTTCCCTATGGCTAACAGAATAAAAAATTTTGTAGTAGGACTTTGAGTATAGGTATGTAACTGCAGACATATTTATACTCACGGTGCTATTGTGGAATTCTATAGAGTGTCATCCTTTTCTCCCTTCTAACTCTTTTCCTTAGATATGCGAGGTTTAAACATATATGCGTATGTCCTAGATGGTACCTTTTGTGTGTGGACTACTAGTTCAACTTTTGAACTTGTTTTGACGAAAAGTGATAAAGAGAACCCTCTTGGGAAATTAGCTTAAAATAAAAAAATTCTATCCGAACACAAAGGGAATGGCTTGTTTGGATGTCAAGAAGGTTTGAATTGATTGTTTGATTTGCTTAAGTGAAACAATATGACGAATGGCTAATATAATATTGATAGTGGGTTATGATGTGATTGAAATTGTTGACTCCAAGATAATGATTTGAAATAAAGTGAGTGTTTTGAAAATAGATTTAAATATCTTTTTGGATGGATGAGTTGAAATCTATATATATAAATGGATTTGGTAAGTTGTGGGTTGGATTGAATTTGAAAGCGGAGAATCTATGAAGATAATATTTTCAATGATATATTTTGTTGATATAAGGAATTCGAAGACAATTTGATTTTCAATAATACTATGTATAAGCATTATGATAAAGGAAAGTTTACTCATGGAAATTTAAAATTTAAGGTATGCAAAATGGGTAATTCATGTGAAGGACTCTTGGTAGACATAAGTTTTCCATGATTGATTGTTAAGATATTGCATAAGCATGTTAAAGAATAAAGTCACAATAGGTTGAATTTGTTTAAGTGTTTTGAAGTGCGATCTAGCTGATACAGTATGAAGATGTCATCAATAGCATAAAATGATAGTAAAGGAGTTGCAAGTAGTGAGTAATCATGGAAGCAAGTACCCAGTAATTTAATTTCACCTTTAGCGACCATAAGTTATTACAAAAAAAAAGGGTGCTAAGGATATTTCGCAGTGGTGAGAAATGTTGATATAAAGTATACTAATGTAGATCAGGTTCCAGTAATTAGGAAATTTTCTGATGTGTTTTCAGAAGAATTGCCTAGATTACCCCTGAAACAAAAAATAGAATTTGATATTGATTTACTTCTTGGAACCCAACTAGTATCTATATCCCTATATAGAATGATATCGATTGAATTTTTTTAGAAAAAATTAGTTACAAGACTTGTTTGATGATCACTATGACTATGCATAAATTATAGACAGTTGAATAAGGTGACAGTGTGGAATAAATACCCATTACCTCGTATAGATGATCTGTTTGATCAGTTACAAGGTGCTCAATGTTTTTCAAAAATTGATTTGAGATATGAGTAACATTAATTGAGGATATGAGAAGAGTATGTACGAAAATTTTCTTTTAGGACTCATTATGGGCATTATGAGTCCTTGGTTATATTATTTAGTTTGACAAATATCCTAGTTGCATTCATAGATTTAATGAATAGTAATTAGGTCATCCCTGGATCAACTTGTTATGATATTTATTGATGATATACTAAAATATTTCAAAAGTTCAAAGGATCATAAACAACATTCAAAGATAGTTTTACCAACTCTAAGGGAGTATGGTTGGTAAAGATAGTATCCAAGTAGACTCTAAGAAAGTAAAAGTGGTACAATAATAGCTACGTTTTACTACATCTAAAGATGAAGATCCAAATCTAATTTGCGCTTCTTGCGGTTGTCTGCTGTCCATTCTATTTGAGCCATAGTTGGATCAGGTACATAAACATATGCTTGTAAAGCATCAATCAACTCCTTAGCATTTGAAGCCGAGATGAGAATTCATCGTGCTGAGTGTGAGATGAACTTTTGTTCCACAGCACGATCAAGGAAAGACAACAGACCATCAAAGAAGTGGTTAACATTTAACAAACCTATCGGTTTGTGATGCATATTTAGTTGTGCCCAAGAGACTATTTGGAAAATTTCTTCTAAAGTACCAAAACCCCCTAGTAAGGCAATTAAGGCATCAGCATTGCCCATCATTCTAGTCATGCGCTCATGCATGGAAGCTACCCTAAACTCTTCCCCAATTTTCTTTTCTACGATGTTAGATGCAGCTAGAGCTGTAGGAATAATACCTAGAACTTGGCATCTTCCTACATGGACAGCTATAGACACACACCCCATTAATCCACGGTTACCTCCACCATAGACTAAATGAATTTTTCTCCTGGCCAATACCATACCCAGGTTTTGTGTAGCTTTTACATACTCTTCATCTTTTCCAGGACTGGAACCACAAAAGACATAAATATTTCGAAATTGATGGAATGCAATTCCCTCCATAGCTGCACACACCCTAACTTTGAGTATGAGAAGATAAAGATATTAATGTGTGTATTTATAGAACTCATAGAAGGGCATACTTATGATAGATATACAAATAGGATAAGTATAATTAGAACAACTATGTGAGTGATTAGTGGATATAAGTTAAATTCAAGGTGAAATTTTCAAAAATAACAGCAAGCATGTATATGTACAGTAGTTGTGATAGTCACTCATATTAGGCATATAAAGAGAATAAGGTTAAGATATCACCAGAAAGATGAAGCATTGATGTCTTGATTCTTGTAGGGAAGTTGTAAGAGATAGGCGTAATTACAAAAAAAAATAGTTAAAATGCAAACAAGTTAGTTGTTGAAGAGGGACAATCAAATGATTTATTTTGTTTTCCCAATGTTTTTACTAGTCGACTATCGGTATTATTAAGTCGACTAACTATTTTGAGAAATTTTAATTTGGACTAGTTATTTTACAGTTGATTGATTACATCTATTTTGAAGCAATCAATTGTATCCTACTAGTTAACTACATATTCTTTGATTTTCACATACTTTTATAAGCTCAGAAATGCTTCTTTTCCATGTGATATTATTCCACCGAATGACAGTAGCTTTGAATTAAATTTTGGCACATATATATTCAAACCTTGTAGCCACCGATTTTTGCCGATATAACAGCTAGATTTTTGTTTACAGATTTTCAAGAATTACGGCCACCGATTCTAACTCTCTCCAATGTTTTGTCCAAACTTTTGACTTTCTATTTTGACACTGTTTTCTATTATGCTTGTTGTTTGTTCTACTGCATTCTCCCTTATAATGTCCAAGTTGTTATTAGGTTAAAGTAATAAAAAGTTTGAAAGGAATGGACGGATGATGGTCGTATGGTGTTTTGATGAATGCAATCAAGAGAATTAGTGGTGTTGAAGTTCTTGAGGAATAAAATATGGGAAGTAGGATTTAAATTAATCTTTGAACTCTTAATTTGGAAATATGGAGAATACTATGAGAATCATATCCGAAAATAATGTAAGTGATTAAGATATTTGTGTTAAAGGTTTATATTATGCTAAATTGAGTCTAGTATCTAGGATGTGAATTATGTAACATCCCTGATTTTTTTTCTTATGTTACTAATTGAAATTTATTTCTTTCAGATAGGAGAACGGATTTTGAATCTCATGGGAGGATTAAATTATTTTTACTTAAGTCAAATAAGATAGCAGGAATGGTTAAAATAACATTTAATTTATGTAATTAATAGGGATGGCATTAATGTAATTATGGATGATGGCAAGGGCATTTTGGAGATAAAGAGGTGGTAAGTAGGGGGTAAGTAGGGAAAAAATAAAATAAAATAAAATAATAGGAAGATAAGAAGGAGAAGGGGAGGGAGTGACGGAGGGAAAGAGAAGAAAAAGAAAAGGAGAAAAAGAAAGGGAAAGAAGAGAAAAGGGGAAGAAGAAGAAGAGAAAGAAGAATAAGAGAAAGAGGAAGAAGAGAAAGAGGAAGAAGAAGAAGGAGAAGGAAGAGTAAAGAAAACTCAAGGGATCAAGCACCGAGTTTAAAGGAATTTGAAGTAGGTTTAACATCTTCTAATAAATATTTGTACAAAATTATATATACATTTTTTGATTTGTTTAGATGTGATTTTGGATAACATGTGGCATGGATATTTATATGAAATTCTGTTTTGGATGTTTGGACATGCATATGGGTGCATGGGATTATATAAAAGAATATCAAAGGAGAAGATAAATTAAGCTGAATTTCGAAATAATTGGGGAAGCTTCGTTTTTTGGAATTCTGGGAAAATTCGGTAAGGATTTTAAAGAAATAGTCAACATATGAATTGTATATATATGTCTTACGGATCGACAAACTTTAGAATTACTTAATTTGGAGTTCATATTAGGGCGATATGACTAATTAATTGAGTAGAGGTCGGAATTCAGGATAGTAAAAATAAGTTTTTTTATTTTAATTTTCTGGGACTAATCTGTAGAGAATTTGAAGACAATATAAACATAAAAGTTGTAGAGAATTGTCTTAGCTTCCTATAGGATTTGAAATCACCTCAATCGGAGTTCGTATGAGGGAGATATGATGGAAGAAGTGAAGAAAGGTCACAGAATACGGCCAGGCTGTGTTCTAGGTTGCTTCAACAGGAGCAGGCCGTGTTTGGGGTTGTTAAAATAATAATAAAAATGTTTATTTTACGTAACGAAAAATAAACATTTTTTTATGTTCTGCTAAAAGTAATTCTATTTTTAATTAAAATAATTATTTTTTTGCGTGAAATAATTATATTGGTCTTTAATGAATTTTTGTTGTATTTTTACAAATATTCTTTCTTTTAATATGTATAAAGAAAAATAATCTTGTTTGTTGTAATATTTTTAAGAAACATATATTCAAGAAAAATACGTTTAAAATGATGATTTTGGTATCAAAAATTACTCTTTATCTTTATTTAATTTAAAATGAATTATATTGAATATTGGTATGTGATGAATGCTTATTAATCATTTGGTATCAAAATGATGCATCATATTATGAAAGTAATTAAATGGCAAGCGTAAAGCTCATGACAAGTTGCTTGATAGTTATGTATTGTATTTGATGAATATGAATTTATATATATACATTTATATGTATGGATGAATATCGACGGGTTGTATGGCTTGAGACGGTACCGAGTAGGGGACGCCCTATTACCCTGAGTGAGCCAAGAGAGGGTCGCTCCAACCGGGTGACAGTGGTAATGTGAGGGGCAGGAGGGTGATATACTCACATTCCTTGATCTCTTATTGTGACTGTAGTCGATCGGTCACTATGCATATAGTAAATGAGTAAATTAAAAGTCGTGATATGGCTGAGCATTAAAAAAATGGATTTTTAGTGCATGTGTAGTATGATAATTATGCATAAACAAAAATTATGATTTTATCTCAAAATTTTGATATTTTTCTGTAGCTTATACAGCTGAACATAACTCATGTTTTCTCATCATATTTTATTTATGTTAAATCTACTGGGAACATTTGTTCGCACTATTATTGTGGTGTTTTGTTCAGATAAAAAGAAATGAGATGCAACACAAAATAACGTTACTAATGGAGATCTAGATGTCAGCACCACCTCCTCACGCTTTGTATTTCAAGGGTGAAGTACTGTATAAAGACTCTTAACTATGTACTGAAATGTTGTATTGTATAAATATAATATGTGTGAGGTTTGTAATATATAGGTAAACATGTATATTGTGTTTTGAAATGTTGTATTGTATAATTATAACATATATGAGGTTTGTAATAAATATGTATATATTGTGTTTATACATATGGCGTATTTAACATGCGTACCGAAAAAAAAAATCCGGACGTTACAAAGTTGGTATCAGAGCGGTCGATCTTAGGCAACCATAGGGTGGGTGGTAACCTAGATTGACTTAAAGGAGTTTTGAATAGTTATGTGGAAACGTTGTGTAAGGTAGCGGATAAATATAGTAGGAAAGTACTAGTATTTCCTATTTATAATCTTGTCTAGTGTGATAACTACTGTAAAATTTTAAACTACTGTTGAGCTTGATCACCTCAATAGTGACTAATATTTTGCTTTACTAATACAGTGAGTTATGGCACCACCAAGAAGGAATCTGCCAGGCAGCGCAGATGCTACCTTCAATAACATAGCAGTAGCTATTCAAGCTCAGGCAGCTGCTACAAATCAGATTCTGCAGCATCTTCAGAATATTAATAATAATGACGAAGTTAGGGGAGATGAAAGAAATCGAAATGGGAACAGAACTGGAAATGGTAATGGATGGTCTGAATTTATGGGAACGCGGCCTCCGTCTTTTGTGGGAGCATATGACCTAATAGTTGCTGAGAGATGGCTGCCGGAACTGGAGAAGATTTTTGAAGTTCTAAATTGTTTTGATGATCAGAAGGTCAATTTTAGAACATATATGCTGAAGGAAGAAGCTGAATACTGGTGGAGAAGAGCCAAAGAGTTATTCTGAGAGACTTTTTTAAACAAATATTTTCCCAGTAATGTGAGAGCTGAGAAAGAGATTGAGTTTCTTTAACTTAAACAGGAAAATGGGACCATTGAGCACTATATTACCAAGTTTGAAGAACTGTCTAAGTTCTCAAGTACTTTGAAGAATAATCCCGATGAAGCTTGGAAGGCAGTGAAGTTTGAATCAGGACTAAACCCGAAGCTTAGAAATGCTATGGTGGCATTAGAGATTCGGGAATATGCCTCGTTGGTAAATAAATGTCGGATGCTGGCGACAAGTTTAAAAATAGTTGAGGATGAAAAAGAGAGGCGGACTCAGTGGAAGCAGAAGAGAGAGTTCCCAGTTATGGATAGAAATACCAGAGGGAAGAATATCATGAGAGGTAAACAACCAGCAACTGTGGAACCCAAACCTTATCTAAAAAATCCGACAATGGGTCAGTGTGGAAAATGCAAAAAATTCCATGGGAATAAACCATGCTATTTTGATTCAGTCACTTGCTACCAATGTGGACAGAAGGGGCACATGTCATGATATTGTCCACTGGGAAATGGGAAAGGTATTGCACGAACTCAACAAACGAGAGGAAGAGTTTTCAACTTGAGCGGTGCTGAAGCAAAGACAGCTCTTGATTTGATGCAAGGTATGTGCTGTATCAACAATTTGTCTCTGAATGTATTGTTTGATTCTAGCGCGAGCCATTCTTTCATAGAAATAAAATGTGTGGGGAAATTACAACACTCTATTTCGGAGTTACCATATGAGTTAGCGGTGGTGACACCTACAGGAGGAAAAATAATTACCTCCTCAGTGTGTTTGAATTGTCCCATTGTATTGAATGACAGATCCTTTGTAGTGGATCTGATCTGTCTACCTCTGGATGGTATAGATGTCATCTTGGGTATCGATTGGTTAAGTCAGAACTGAGTCCTATTGGATTGCTGCAATAAGACTTTTGAGTTTCTCTCAGACCTACCGGAAGACCAAAAGTATAGCATTATTAGTGCTCACCGACTCTATAAGGAGATGAGGGATGATGATTTGAAATGTGTTTTCTTGTATACCATCAACCCGAGTATGAAACGGGAACTGCTTGAGATTCTAGTAGTCCGTGAATTTCCAGAGGTTTTTCCCTCTGAAATTTCTGAACCTCCACCGAAGAAAGAAGTGGAATTTTCCATCGATCTAGCACCAGAGGCGAGGCCTATTTCTATCACTCCCTATAGAATGTCTCCTGTAGAACTACAAGAGCTGAAGAAGTAGATCGAAGAGCTGTTAGAAAAGAATTTTATCAGACCTAGCATATCACCTTGGAGAGCGCCTGTATTGTTTGTAAAGAAGAAAGATGGCAGTTTAAGATTGTGTATTGATTACAGGCAATTGAATAAGATGACTATTAAGAATAAGTATCTGTTGCCTAGAATAAACGATCTATTAGATCAATTAAAGGTAGCTACTATTTTCTCTAAGATAAACTTGAGGTCAGGATATCATCAGATCAGAGTTAAAGAAGAAGACATTCCAAAAACAGCTTTCAGAACTCGATATGGACACTACGAATTTTTAGTCATGCCTTTTGGGGTCACAAATGCACCTGCAGTCTTTATGGACTATATGAATCGCATTTTTAGACCCTACTTGGATCAATTCGTAGTAGTGTTCATAGATGATATTTTAATCTACTCTAAGAGTGAGGAAGAACACAACCAGCATATTCGATTAGTACTTCAAATCTTGAAGGAAAAGAAACTTTTCGCTAAGTTGGAAAAATGTGAATTTTGGCTGAAAGAAGTGAAGTTTTTAGGTCACATAATTTCTAAAGATGGTGTGTCGGTGGATCCTAGGAAAACTGAAGCAGTGCTGAAATGGGAGAAACCAAAACCTGTGACTGAAATTAGAAGTTTCTTGGGTTTAGCAGGACATTACAAAAGCTTTATACAAGGATTCTCTCAAATAGTTTTGTCTTTGACTCGATTGACCAGAAAAGGAAGTCTTTTTAATTAGACTAAAGAATGTGAGAATAGTTTCCAAGAGCTTAAAGTCAAATTGACTTCTCCACCTGTTCTAGTTGTTCCTAACCCTTCTGGATGCTTTGTAGTCTATACATATGCTTCCAAGAAATGTTTAGGTTGTGTTTTGATGCAAGAAACTAGGGAAGTTGCTTATGCGTCTCGACAATTAAGACCGCATGAGGAGAACTATCCTACTCATGATTTAGAGTTGGCTACTATAGTTTTTGCCCTGAAGATATGGAGACACTACTTGTATGGAGCTGTATTTGAAATATACAATGATCACAAGAGTTTAAAGTATCTCTTTGACCAAAAAGAATTGAATATAAGACAAAGAAGATGGATGAAATTCATTAATGATTACAAATTTGAATTAAAGTATCACCCAGGGAAGGCAAATGTAGTAGCTGATGCGTTGAGCCGAAAGTCATTGCATTTAAGTCAAATACTAATAAAAGAAATGGAGCTAATTGAGGAATTCAAAAATTTGAAATTATCAGTTATGATTGTCCCTGGTAGTTTGATTGTTAGTGAATTAAGAATTGAAAGTGACTTGAAGACTCAGATTAAAGAAGCGCAGACACATGATCAATTTTTACAAGATTGAAGAGATCAGCCTGATTTTGCAATGTCAGAGGATAGAACTATTATGTTCCGGGGCAGAACATGTATACCACAAGGAGAGAATTTGAAGGCTAAGATTCTAGAAGAAGCTCATCAAAGTAAGTATACAATCCATCCAGGATCTACAAAAATGTATCAAGATTTGAAAAGATTATACTGGTGGCAGGAATGAAGAGAGACATTGCTGAATATGTGTCTAAGTGTCTGGTTTGTCAAAAGGTGAAGATAGAACATCAAAAACCTTCTGGGATGTTACAACCTTTAGAAATCCCTAAGTGGAAGTGGGATAGTATATCTATAGATTTTATTGTCAGATTACCTAAGATTCGGACAGGTTATGATGCGATATGGGTAATAGTTGATAGACTGACAAAATCTGCACATTTTCTACCCATTAAGAAAAACTACTCGTTGAATAAGTTGGCTCAGTTGTATATGAAGGAAATTGTACCGTTGCATGGAATTCCTAATAGTATCATTTTAGATCGAGATCCTCGATTTACTTTCAGATTTTGGAGAGCACTACAAGAAGCTTTTGGTACTCGTTTGTGTTTTAGTACTGCATATCATCCTCAAACAGATGGTCAAACAGAGAGAACTATACAGACTTTAGAGGATATGCTAAGAGCGTGCGTGCTAGAGCAAGGAAAAGGATGGGATGGATATTTTTCATTAGCTGAGTTTGCGTATAATAACAGTTATCATTCTACTATCGGAATGGCACCATATGAATCTTTGTATGGTAGGAGATGTAAATCGCAATTATGTTGGAATGAAGTGGGGGAGAAAAGATTATTGGGGCCTGAGTTAGTGCAACATACTTCTGAGCAAATACAGATAATTCGAGATAAAATGCGAACAGCTCAAAGTCGACAAAAGAGCTATTTTGATAGGAAAAGGAGACCGATACAATTCCAAGAAGGTAAGCATGTGTTCTTGAAAATTTCTCCTACAACCGGAATTGGCCGAGCAATGAAAATTAAGAAATTGAGTCCGAGATATTTAGGACCTTATCAAATTCTAAAAAGAATAGGGTCATCAGCGTATCAGATTTCACTTTCTCCACATTTATCAAATCTGCATGATGTGTTCCATGTTTCTCAACTTTGAAAGTATCTACCAGATCCGTCGCACATAATTCAAGAAGAAAGAATAGCTATAGACGAGAATCTAACCTACCGAGCGAGGCCGATAGTAATTCTAGATAAAGAAGTGAAGCAATTGAGAAATAAAACCATTCCATTGGTGAAGGTAGGTTGGGAGAGTTTAACAATGGAATAAGCCACATGGGAAAGGGAAGATGACATGAGACAAAAGTAACCAAAACTGTTTGAAAACAGGTAAACCTTGAATTTTGAGGACAAAATTCTTTTTTAGGGGGGAGAACTGTAACATCCCCGATTTTTTTTCTTATGTTACTAATGGAAATTTATTTCTTTCAGAGAGGAGAACGGATTTTGGATCTCATGGGAGGATTAAATTATTTTTACTTAAGTCAAATAAGATAGTAAGAATGATTAAAATGGCATTTAATTTATGTAATTAATAGGGATGGCATTAGTGTAATTATGGATGATGGCAAGGGAATTTTGGAGATAAAGAGGTGGTAGGTAGGGGGTAAGTAGGGAAAAAATAAAATAAAATAAAATAATAGGAAGATAAGAAGGAGAAGGGCAGGGAGTGCGGAGGGAAAGAGAAGAAAAAGAAAAGAAGAAAAAGAAAAGAGAAGAAAAAGAAAAGGAGAAAAAGAAAGGGATATAAGAGAAAAGGGGAAGAAGAAGAAGAGAAAGAAGAAGAAGAGAAAGAGGAAGAAGAAGAAGAGAAAGAGGAAGAAGAAGGAGAAGGAAGAGTAAAGAGAACTCAAGGAATCAAGCACCAAGTTTAAAGGAATTTGAGGTAGGTTTAACATCTTCTAATAAATTTTTGTACAAAATTATATACATTTTTAGATTTGTTTAGATGTGATTTTGGATAACATGTGGTCTGGATATTTATATGAAATTCTGTTTTGGATGTTTGGACATGCATATGGGTGCATGGGATTATATAAAAGAATATCAAAGGAGAAGATAAATTAAGCTGAATTTCGGAATAATTGGAGATGCTTCGGTTTTTGAAATTATGAGACAATTCGGTAAGGATTTTAAAGAAATGGTCAACATATGAATTGTAGATATATGTCTCACGGATCTATAGGCTTTAGAATTACTTAATTGGGAGTTCATATGAGGGAGATATGGCTAATTAATTGAGCAGAGGTTGGAATTCAGGATAGTAAAAATAATTGTTTTTATTTTAATTTTCTGGGAATAATCCATAGCGAATTTGAAGAAAATAAAAACATAAAGGTTGTAGATAATTGTCTTATCTTCCTATAGGATTTGAAATCACCTCAATCAGAGTTCGTATGAGGGAGATATAACGAAATAAGTGAAGAAATGTCACAGAACACGACTAGGCCGTGTTCTAGGTTGCTTCAACATAGGTAGGCCGTGTTCGGGGCTGTTAAAATAATAATAATAAAATGTTTATTTTATGTAACAAAAAATAAACATTTTTTTATGTTCTGCTAAAAGTAAGTCTATTTTTAATTAAAATAATTATTTTTTTGCGTGAAATAATTATATTGGTCTTTAATGAATTTTTAGAAATACTCTTTCTTTTAATATGTATAAAGAAAAATAATCTTGTTTGTTGTAATATTTTTAAGAAACATATATTCAAGAAAAATACGTTTAAAATGATGATTTTGGTATCAAAAATTACTCTTTATCTTTATTTAATTTAAAATGAATTATATTGAATATTGGTATGTGATGAATGATTATTAATCATTTGGTATAAAAATGATGCATCATATTATGAAAGTAATTAAATGGCAAGCGTAAAGCTCATGACGAGTTGCTTGATAGTTATGTATTGTATTTGATGAATATGAATTTATATATATACATTTATATGTATGGATGAATATCGACGGGTTGTATGGCTTGAGACGGTACCAAGTAGGGGACGCCCTATTACCCTGAGTGAGCCAAGAGAGGGTCGCTCCAACCGGGTGCCAATGGTAAGTGAGGGGGCAGGAGGGTGATGTACTCACATTCCCTGATCACTTATTGTGACTGTAGTCGATCGGTCACTATGCATATAGGAAATGAATAAATTAAAAGCCGTGATATGGCTGAGCATTAAAAAAAATGGATTTTTAGTGCATGTGTAGTATGATAATTATGCATAAACAAAAATTATGATTTTATCTCAAAATTTTGATATTTTTCTGTAGCTTATACAGCTGAACATAACTCCTGTTTTCTCATGATATTTTATTTATGTTAAATCTACTGGGAATCTTTGTTCGCACTATTATTGTAGTGTTATGTTCAGATAAAAAGAAATGAGATGCAACACAAAATAACGTTACTGATGGAGATCTAGATGTCAGCACCACCTCCTCACCCTTTGTATTTCAAGGGTGAAGTACTGTATAAAGACTCTTAACTATGTACTGAAATGTTGTATTGTATAAATATAATATGTGTGAGGTTTGTAATATATATGTAAACATGTATATTGTGTTTTGAAATGTTGTATTGTATAATTATAACATATATGAGGTTTGTAATAAATATGTATATATTGTGTTTATACATATGGCGTATTTAACATGCGTATCAAAAAAAAACCCGGACGTTACAAATTATGTCGAAATTGAGAATTCATGTATGAATAATTATGAGGAAAAAAATTCTTGAAGTGATTGGGTGAATTAAATGGAATTGATATAAGTTAGAATGAGGTGCTTTTAGATATGATAGAGGAAATGTTTGATATTTTTTATAATGAATTTATTGGTGTTAATAAAAAGGTATAGAGTTACTATGATGAGGTAAGTTAGAATTGTTAGACATGTGCCAATGTTACATAAATGTTAAAAAGGATTGGTGGATTTATTGCTACGTATGTTTAACATATTGATTAATGGATTTTAAGATAAAAATATATGAGAGATTCAGATGATGCTATTCATGGGATGATGTTGACATGTGAGAATAAAAGATAACTTGATAGAAGTTTGGAATAAGAAAAGATAGTTACCCCAATATAGATGTGAATATGTTCTTTTATGGGTGTGTTTTTCTAATATCAACCTATAGATATATCCATAAAGGCTTGAGGATATAAAGTGAAATTGAGTAGAAAAGGAATACAAATAATTCAATACAGGCCAAAAGTCTAAAGGAATCATGCATGTTGAACACTAGAAATTATCAGTTGGTGACCACATATTTTTTTAAGGAATCACCAATGAAAGAGGTAATGAGGTTTGGAAAGAAGTACATATTAGATTCTTCTTATGTTACCCAATTCCAAGAAATTCAATTGGACAAAAATTTGGGTTAACTATGGGTACAATTGATGTTTATTGTTGATCGACAAGTGAAAAACTTATGGATGAAAGAAATCCCTATGGTTAAGTTATATGGCAAAATCACTCAAGTGAAAAGACATTTTAAAAAGTAAAGATGTTATACAGATAAGATATCCTCAATTATTTGAGTAATAAGATTGGTAACTCCGAATTATGCCTTGATTTCATTCCCTACATGTGGTAGGATGGGTTGAAATTTGGGGACTGAATTTCTTAAGGGGGGAAGAATGTAACATCCCGTAATTTTTGTTTTTCAAAAATAGTGTTTTGTTATAAATAAATATATTTTTATTTGTTTAAAAAGGATTATTTTTTGCTAAAAGCAAGTATATTTTTAATTAAAATAATTATTATTTTGTTTAAAGTAATTATATTGGCCTTTAATAAATTTTGTTGTATTTTTAGAAATATTTTTTCTTTTATTATGTATAAAGATATTTATTTTGTGATTTGTTTTATTAAGATTTTTATCAAGAAAAATCATGATTTAAGAGTTTCACAAAAGGTTTATAAGAAGGTAAATTTTTAGAAATTTTTGGAATATTTTAAGATTAAAAATGGTATTTATATGAAAATATATAAAATAAAATCTTATTATTCAATTATTAAATAATTATTATTATTATAATTAAATAAATAAATAAAAATAAATAAAAGAAGAAGGGGAAGGGGGAAACGAAGACGGAGACGAAAATCTTACATAAATTCTGAAACCGATGAATAGTAGAGTGAATAGTGATAAATAGTAACTTTCAATTTCTCTCTAGATCTGGAGTTCCTATTGACTTCCGACCTCCAAACTGAGGATACCACTGGATTCAGGAGAGAGAATACTACGGTTTTGACCGATTAATTTTTTAAATCAGCCGTTGAATCGCCGTAGATCTGAACAAAAAAATCTCAAAAAAAGGTAAACTCTGAAACTCTTACTTAAAGACCTCCAATTGAAATTCTGATACTGTAGATGGATTCAGGAGCTAGATAAACCTTAGGATATGAAAATTTTCAACTATCTGACAACTTTTTGTTCTTGGTGAATAGTATTTTTCGGTGATGAATAGTATTTTTTGGCTGTGAATAGTGACCAAGCTCTCGGAGTCATTTTTTAAGCCTTTGGACCCTCTGGACACGTTTTTGAGGTCTAATTAGTCAAATTCGAATTGGAAAAGTACATTTTAGGGTTGTCCAACTAGGAGCCCTATCTTGTGAGTAGATAATTCTTTCTATGACTTGCCCCATGCTCTTCTTGAACTATAAATGTATTATTGTTTCTGTTTATAAATTATTTATACTATTATAAGTTTCTGAAATGTGTTAAAATATCTGTTATTCTTACGAACTGGCACATAGTTCAAGAAGAGTATGGTTTTAGAAATAAATTTTGGAACTCATTGAATATGTGGTTCTAAATGTATTTATCATTATTTGATAAAGTGAATATTATGTGTACGATGCATTGATTTGTAAAGCCATATACTTGTGAAAATGATGCATGTCATATTATAAATGAGATTGAATGGCAAGCGTAAAGCTCATGGCGAGTTGCTTGATAAATATGACAAGCGTAAAGCTCATGGCGAGTTGCTTGATAATTTTACATGTATTTATATATATGAATGAATATCGGCTGGTTGTATGGCTTGTGATGATACCGAATAGGGGACGCCCTATTAGCTTGAGTGAGTTGGGGGAGGGCCGCTCCAACCGATTGACAGTGGTAATGTGGGGGGCACCTGATCACTTATTGTGACTGTGGTCGAGGTCACTATGCATATAGCAAATGAGTTATATTTTTATTGCATTGACCAGATTGCCGAGTGAGATATGTGCATTAAAAGTGATGATTTTATCTCTAAATCTTAATATTTTACTATAACTTATACATCTGAGTATAACAACAGTTGTTTAATGATCATACCATGCAGCATATGGTTTTGGATATCTAATTATCCTTTGATTTGAGAAAATTTGAAATACGGGTCCCATATAAATGTACTTTTGAACTGTATTTTCTATGTGACATATTTTAAAACATAAGTACATCCATATGCTAACCTTAGAGAACATAGGAGGAATTATTTGCTCACTGAGTTGTCAAACTCACTACACGATATTTTCACATTTTTCAAATAAGAATATCAGAGTCTGATTTTGCAAATAGGTGATATATTCTCTGGGTGAGTCTAGTTGCTTCCAAGACTCACGGTCTTTGAATTATACTGTGTTTGTATTCTAGAGTGCTCTGAACACTACAGGCAGGATCCCCGTTTCTGCTGTACTTTGATGTTTATAGATTTGGTCTGTATATTGTGTATACATCAGAGATCCTATATATATCTGTTCCCGTGATAAAAAATTGAATTATGTATCTTTATGGAAAATATCTTATTACAGAAATAATAATTTTAAAAAAATGTTTAT